>DWJN01001989.1:0-16331 GCA_018248895.1 Carystus phorcus | reverse complement strand
TTTATTTAGTATACATGTAAGTTTATTTACACAAAATATTTGTCCGATACAAACAGAGGCTAGTTTCTGCATTGTTTGTATTATTTATTGTTGTGTGCGATTAGAAATGTTTCAATGATTAAAATTATCATGTATTGTTCGAAAAATTATATGTGTGGACAATAATTTATACTTACTGAAAAAACATTACAACGTCCGACCTACGTAAGAGTAATTACAGATAATATTATTCGAAGCATTTCAATTTTCCTTTGTATTCTGATATTATTCACATGTGATTTGAATTGTGTTTCCCATACTAATATTTAAAAATCATTGACAATTTGAATATTAATAAGAATTGAACGATGAAATAAACGTATAGTTGGATTCTAAATAGGTAATTATAGGACGATACTTGATAGTAAAAGATTTACATCTTTAACATTGTTGGGTACTCACGTGTATTGAACAATGAACTATGTATTTTCTTCACATGTGATACCTACATACCCTTAGAAAATAATACAACGATATTACGGTAAGGCTTACCATTATTATGTCATGTTTCATGTTTACATCCGAGGATACACTACAGTAATTATCATTAACAGAGTATAAATAAAATGATATAGAGGCATTGTCTTTTTATAATCTGAAAGGTTAACGAAAAAGCTGACCATAATAATTAGTGAGTGTGCAGCGTCCCAGGCATTTTTTCAAACACTTCCTAACAAAACTATCTCCCGTATTACAGAAAGTGGTTAATTATTTACCTATCATTTCGGTAATTATTGTCAATATTTAAATATATCGTTTAGTTAACACTTAATGCTAATAAGTGACAGGCAGGTGACGGAACTATCGCGGTATTTACCTACTTACCGAAAGAGACGCACTGTCCAATTTCTTAAATGTAATTACTTCATGAAATATCGACTTGTAATGAACTACAAATAAAACATAATTATAACCTTTAAATACCAATAATCCAAAACAATCCTTGTCCTAACTTAAAAATACCGAGAGAACAAAACTAACTAATTTGTTTACTCTCATAAACATCATTAACGCTATAATAATAGTGCAACGTTACAATTATATTAAATAAAGTCTTCGGTAGACAATATTATAGAATTTCAATACAATAAATGATTATTATCAAGATTATAAAGACCAGGCAGTTGATAATTTCCATATCGTCGTGTAATTAGTTAATTCATACTTGTTTTTCTTTTGTTTTAAAAGCAACCAATATGTTGACCTACGTACAATGATTTTCAATTGAAAGTCGGTAGGTATTCTTATTGAATTTGTATTAATCAAACTACGAACTTTGTATGGTGTCCGCTCTACTGTACTGCTCTACTTTCACCTGGTATATTAATCCCATTTTTTATTATCACATGAATTTAATTAAAACAGAATGCTCAGTACGGAAGTATTTTATCAATATTGACAAAGAGTTGCCAGTTCATTGAACTAACCCGTTTGGATACGGGTAACTTTTTAATCTCTTGATTCTCAAACAACGAAAATCAAGAAAGAGACGAGCGGTTGATTTCGATACGATTTGCGTTGCTTCCGTCCTGCAGTTTCGTTTGATCGTCCTTGAAATTTTTGTTACTTTTCTAAATAAAAATTAACCTACATTTTATTGGACGGCGGCCAACAAAGAGCGTAAATCGAATAGCTACACGTACAAGATAAACCCTGTGTGAAACCTTATCTATGTGACGGTCATGCTCACCACAAGGGTTGTTGTGTACAGCAACGTGACGTGACGTGACCAATGGTGAGCCGCACGATTCACATTATGCATGTTTGTTACTTGTGTTCAGTTGTTTACGATGTTTGCGTCACGTTGTTAATGAATGATGACAATGTAATTACCTGCAATATATTTTGTTTTGTCACAAAGATTGTTATGTTCTGTAACAATAGCCCTTAACCATACAATTTTTCAATCATTTTTATTTGTAAATTTGCAGTAAAGACTAATATAGATACTCATTTAAGCATCACACTTAATAAAAAATTTATATAAGATTTACATTTATTTTTATACCAAAAGGTAAGAAAAGAGTGCGTTCATTATTTTGTTTCAAACATTTATTCAAAATTAGATAATATTTTTAATAATAATTGACTATTAAGTAGATACCTAATGATTGTTTATCTATTTTTTTCTATTCACAGGCATTGTTATTGATATTACTATTAACACACCTACCTCTAAACCTTTTACCTAAATTACCTCACTTATCTACTAATCAATGCAAAAGTTAAAGTAACTGATTATGGTACCTATTTTGTTTGCATAGTCAACTACGACAATTAAATATTCCGTGAAATCATTGTTAAAATAATGTGGTGTGTCCAACCTAAGAATGACAAAGGTCTGACAACCGTCAAGAGTCTTGTGGCTGCCTTACAAACTCGATCTGACTTTTTGAAGCACTTTAATAATAAGTTTATTAACTACACTCATCCCTTAAACTGTAGCCTTTCATGTTAATAAATATTTCCGCTAAAATTATTTAATTACGGGTCATCAAATTAGGAATATACGACGTGATTTATTTACCGGATCATTTATGCACGTATATAATATGTAGTTTGTACCCAACTAGCAACAGATCTAAGAATTGAAACGTTAAAATTTCATCATAATTATATGTCTTGTAAACCAACACGACGACAGCTAAAATACGAAGCAAAACAGAGACTGCCGAGAGCGTTTAATAAACAAACACAGTCACAGTTGTCGGTGCATACTCTAGTTCTTTCATATAAGAATATGTCATTTTCACAGAACAATACTGTTTTCCAATAATTTTGCAGCACCATTTATAAGTTAAAAATTATACCGTCGGTACCGACAGTATTATCATTGATTAGCTCTCTACTGTGAATTCACAAAATTACCTTTTGTAGTCTCGAGATATTTGAAGTTATTCTAAGTTTAAACGTTCTAAGTTATAAATGCCAAGGTTAAAGAAAAATAAAAATTAATTGATGCCTTTCTTGTTAATATAGATATTTCATATTTTAAGAGTTACGACGAAATGGCATACAAAAAAACGTAATTGTTTACATGTTCTAGCAATTGCAAGATGAATGACTGACATCAAAAAAGAAAAAGCAACATACCCAAATAAATATTATCCTCGTTATTTTCAAAACAAGAATAGACCACTGTTATCACAGCTCGTAACAATAACGAGCGTAAATCCTCGTTGCGTACAATATCGTGTGCGATGTCGTACACAAGATAAAAAAACCTGACACGTTACACGAGCGTCCTATGAGCCACAATATTGGCAACTAACTGACTGGCAAGCTCAGAAGAGCTCACGCGAACTGAAACTTCTGACTGGTCGGTGGAGTGGGTGCGACAGCGCTGACTGATTATTGCGTGACGTCGATGTTCACTGACGAGCGAACTACACACACCGCGATACGACGGTCACGCATTTTAACCACACGCTTGGTAGAAACCCGACCAACCCGAACGCGCGATGCGGACGTGTTAATCGCGCGATGGCGTGATGTCGCACCACGCAATTGCGAAAGTGTCTTCTGCGTTCAGGAAAGTACAGTTGTAATAAGACATAAACAAAGAGCTTGACCCGAAAACTGATAACGCATTGAATTATGACCCAATGAAATGCATGGCATAATATTTACTTCGATATGCAATAAGTCTTGTAGTTGCTATAAAAGGTACTTATACAATAAAAGTTATCCTCGATAATGTTACAAAGGATAGATGGACGAAGCCTAAATTATTTCTAATACCAATATCAGTGTCCACTCATTAATTGAAAGACAATTCAAGTATATTATTATCCTTCTCCCGTGAAATCTTAAAATTGCGACTAGATAAAGCGATTAACGGTTGAGCTGAGAAACTATTTTTCCTTTATGTTTCAGCCATAATATGGTACCTAAATTCGAAAGTAGTTTTAAAATAATAAGTAGCTATTTGTTGTCAATTATACCTAATTACTAGTAGTATACCTTACTAGACCGTAACTTGGTATCTAGAATCTATCTCTGTCTAGAAATCTAGTTTCTTGGAGAGATTTAGTTAAGTATTTCGTAACAGACAACGATTCGTAGCGATGCAAGATGATTTTATCGCTGACGAACAAAGAAAATAACAAACGGAATTAGCCAACTGTAGAGGCATTGAGTCGGCTACTTTTATTTGACTGACGACAAATGGGAAAGAAAATCGCACATTGTCTTCTATGCAGCATTACGATATAATCCGTTGTAGCACTTGCAATAAAATATTTTACAGTATTTAAAATATAGTGTATGTTATAGATATTTCTACACATTATTCATTTTAAAAAAACACAAGTTAATGTCGGTCACGTGATACAAAACGGTCCGGATTGCGTCGCGCCTACGATTACGTCACTTTCTGGTAAACATCTGTTTGCCGACACTGCTTTATTTCATTTCATGAAGTGCAGTTATCGCGCATACTACTTTGGACGCTAGTAAACTTATATAGAATAGTAAGAAGCAGTGGAATAAAAATGCTAAAAAAAATAGGCTGAACCCTTATGGAAGTCACGGGAATCATCATCCAGAATAGCTTCAACGTCTTATAATTTAGGTACTACTACCATAATTCTTCAGTGCGGATTGGTTAAAGGGATGGTGGGTGAAAGATTTCGTGCCATCCGATGACCCTGGACAGTCGAATTCAACGACTTCACATCCCCTCCCTGAACCATAGGAATGTTTAAGAAATTTCCACTAACGGTCACTCGCCAACCGCGGCCACACTTGTTTAACTAAGTTGTTCACTTAGGATCGACAGAAACCTGGCTATGTTCGCTACAGTACCCACAATCCGAAAGCCTTCCCGTTTCTTCTTCTGTAAGTATCTGAATACTCTGAATAGATCTTTGAGTTAAGAACAACATTTGTTGCTCGGGCATCCTACTGAATTACTGACGAAATGACGCCTACAAGAGTTATTTGATGCCATAATTGTCGCTGGACGCTATCCAAATTTGGTATGGTGAAATAATAGTACTTTTGGTAAGTGTAAAACAATTCCATACAACCCAGAAGGATCCCCACAGAAGCTATATATCATGTAAGGTTTGCTCCCTGACGATAAAAAACCTGTCCACGTGCTATTTTCGTTTAACAAGTCGAAAACGTTAAACATAAATGGCACTTGTAAATATTTCATTTCAACTCCTTAGGCCCTTGGTCATCCTTGAACAAAAGATACGTTTCGAGATTTTATTTGTCTGGTAATGGGTGTGTCATGTGACGTAGTGTTTACCGAGTGGCGGGCGCTATTGCGAAGGCGTACCGTTTGCTGATATGTCTGTTGCGTATTATTTAAATCTACAAGGCCAGTTCAGATCCTAATGTCAAGCCACGGCCTACTTTCAACCTTACTACTATTTTGTTAAATGTCATTACTCTTGCATTCGATAACAACTAGAACCAGACGCGTACGTGCATAAAAACAAAATGTTATCGTTGCGACGACCTTCTACTAATTCGCATTCATAAGATATTATTGTTCACATGCGGAAAAAAACAAAAACATGTTTGTCACAATACGTTACATAATGAACACGGCGAATTTTGTAACGTATTTTACAATTATACTATCTTAAAGTATCGGAATCTCACGTGGATCCAATAACTTTTACATCGCTTAAGAAAAATTATGTTCAAATTTATTGAGAAAATTATGAACTTGAATATTTTACCATAACCAAGGATATAAAGATTCACAGTGGATTGACAAAATATGCACGTAATTAAATATTAGAAGTATTTTGACACGCTTTTATTACCTTTACCTATATGTATGAATCAAGGTAACGAAATAGCTCAACATAATTTTCACCAACTTCTATAAATTTAATCATTTTGAAAAATTCACTAAAGAATAAGGTGTATATAATATGATTTCAACATGATAGTCTAACGATGGAAATCTTAAGTGCAAGATGGAATGTTGTTGGGGTAAGTATGTACATAAGGAATCTTTACTATGTAGAAACCTTCTATTTAGACTATAGCTGTTAATTTCACCTAATGATGAGAAGTTTACAATTATGGAACAGGAAGGTGGCTGAAAGATGCCTGGAGTTTGAGCGCAGTAGATACATTTTTAAACAGATTTTTTACATTTTAGTCTAATTTAGTGTAAACATGGGCTGTAAACATATTTTTACAGTTAAAAAATAGATTATCACAATTATCACTGTTGATATTAGTACATCACACAAGGGATTCAATTCCTGCATGCATTTCTAAGATTGTTCCTTGATAACTATATGTATATATAATAAAACTGTAACTGATTGCTGTCTGTACATGGTAAATATATCTAAAAAATCATGAGGGCCCTTTATATACACAAGAACTCAATACAATGTTTTTTTATTTTGTCTGAAACTGTCAAACAGCTTATCTAATTTGAATAGAGTTTTCAGGATTATGTATTTTGTGATGGGCTTTAGTTTAACATTTACCCCCGGTTTCTGAAAGGCTGATCAACGAAAAAATTAAGAAATTAATTGTCAAATCTATTGTCAAATGTCAATTGGGTTGCAGAAAGCATGATTATTCAGAAATTATTCGCTATTCAACGTTTCAGAAACTCGAATTGACTTCATAGAACTTTCACATTAATATGTGTGTTATATGAACTAAATTTTGACAAGCCTTTCAGAAACTGGCGGTTAGTGTTTTTTTTTTCATTTAAATCTGTTAACAAAACAAAAGCTCTGTCATCTTATGTCAATCATTCTTTGACTGTTATGAAAATAAAGTTGGCTGGATCACCTTGTTAATACTAAAATGGACATAATCCAACAATATTGAATGTAAAGATTATAGGTAGGCAATTTTTACTGTACTTTTTAGAAATTATAATTATTATTCTCCATTCCTTGTGTGAATGAGAAACATAGTAACCTCTCTATTTCTATAGAGTATTTGTTTATTAACCAGTTTCCTTAATCTTTTTTCTTTGGACAATTTAATCATTTGTTTGTATATTGGTATGGGTATTTTAGTGTATGCTCTCAGATAAAATGTTTAATGGTTTCATATCCTGTAGAAAGCAATCATCTTGTATTATTATATGGCTACCATCAATCAAAATATACCAAACACCAGGCTCATTAAGTAGTAAAGCAATAGTGCTAATTTTTATTGCATAGCATCACACTTTTTGTGGCACAACATTATAGTTTTTTACTTCTGGGCAATACTTGAGTATGTTGAGTGCTTGATATTTGATAGAAATATGGAAGGTTGATGAAGAACTAATTCTTTTCCAGTGTGGCAGTGGCTGATGTTGGGATGCTACTATATATGCATAATGCTACAATACTTCATAGAATTGTAAAATATATATCATGATCATATCATGATTATTATAATTATGTATTTATTAGTTAGTTTTATAATAATTATTGCCAGGCTTAATTACTGCGATTTACATTTATATTATTATAAATAGATGATTCGATATTATAATAACATTCCTGAATAAATGTTTCGTATTGTTAAAAATAAAATAAGTATAATTCACTTTGTGTGTGAGATAATAATTCGTTGTACAAAATTTTCGAACAATGCATTTTATTCATATTATTATGTAAAGGCTAATCATTTAAGAAATCATTTTCTTACAATACTATCTCAACATACCTAATACATTTGAATACATCGTAATTATTTCCTTTATTTAAACTGTTTATTCATATTAATCAAATGAAGTAATTGATTTTAAAAATAATTAAATTGAGATTTAATTGTTCACTTACCTTCGTAAATATTGTTTCACAGAAAATATCGGTCAATACAATAATACGTTAAAAAGAATTATAACAAAACTCAAAGTTCGCTAATTATTTCACTATTTCACTAAAAACACAACAAACAAGAAAGAAAGGAGATTTGCTAAGTAAGAGTTCAGTTTGACAATCTTGACAATTGATTTAATTTATTTGAGATTGAAAGATGAAGAATTTGAATTTGACAGTAATTCTAAACGTCCAAAAACTTTACGATTACGACTATCTAATAACATTTAAAATATACTATTGAACTTTATTTCAACGACAAAAGTATATTAGTTTATAATTTGCACCATCACACGTACAGCATTTTACTCCATTCAAACCAAAATTAATAATTCAAAATGGCAAACCCTCTGTATATTAATGGTTTACAAAACTGAGTGATCATGGACCAGAAAAAACAGTAAGATTATATCTGCTTAGAAACTTTTGAAATCAAATTTTAATATAGTATGCTTATGTACATTGAATATACCTAATCTCACAACTCCTCTAATCCTGAATCCTTGTAATCTTATTATCATGGACCTCCCTTCTTCTTAAAAGTACTACTTTGGGTTCATGGCTATCAGATATAACTATGTAGCTAAATATGTAAATACCAGACGTTATATTATAAAAATACTGTCAACAGTTTATTTAACGTATAAACATTCACATTAGTATTTGGAGATCAAAATCAGATGGCGCTGTTCAATTAATATTTAAGTTGGAAACTGAAACATGTGATTCATTTCACTTCCAATACCAAAATATTATCATTCTACTGCGCCACGACACTACTCACAAGATAAAACGAAGCTTGCAGAGAACTTTTAAGAACTTCACAATGGGGAAGGCGGCTGTCAAACGGTCAAACTTTGCTACTAGCCAGCAGCGCCACTAGAGTTAGTGACATAGGTAGTGGGTAGGTACTGTATTTATTGGCATTAGGAACGCATACACATAGGCATTATAAACATGGCCTGATTACTTGTGTTCAACGCAATTTGTTTATGTCCCAAATCACCTATTTCAAATGATTATAACAAAATAATTTTCTTAACGCGTTTGAATGAACATTTCAATTCTGAAGATTTTTAAACAGAACACTATACCCTCAAATTTTAGTAGCACCATGTATTCCGAGCTATGCGCCACCTATAATGTTGGTTTCTTGGCTCTCTTGATTGGTCGCCATCTGGCGACTTTGATCCTGGTGGAAGGCGTAAATCAATCCTTAAAGAAGGTTATTGTTGCAGTTGCCTTCTAGATGCTTGCAAGGCTCACCCAAGTGTAAACACCCCCGTAGAAGCGTGTAGGATATGTGTTCACGGACGGTTATGGGCATGAGTATATAAATAAAAATCCTATTGACTATATGGACAAGACCACGAGGCTACCAGCCAAAAAAACTAAGCCAGATGTCAGCGTTATTAGCTCTACGAGACAGCAATCATATTACGTAAAAACATCATCGGCGATTTCTAAAAGGTGGTACCTAGACAAATCAGAAAAATCCTTACGATTACACTGAGTACCGTCATTACACTGAATATTACAGAGCTAGATGACCCATTTTTATTCCGTACGAAGCTGGCGCTTTCACCTCGCCTCTTTGGTCAGTGCAGTCCAAGCAGAGCTTGGCTATAATTCGGATTTGTTACATAGAATAAAAATGAAATGAAACATTTCAGCCAATAAAAATAATTCTTTTTATTACAATAATATATTTAGTATGTATACCTATTAATATTTGGAATATGTTGTGGAAAATTGTAGGCTAGAAAAAAATAATTTGCATTTACGTTGAGATTACAATGTCTAGGATACTCCAATATGAAACGATTTTTAAAATGAGCTGATAAACCCATGCATCTCTTATAAAAATTGTGTAAAGACATTTCTTATTGTTCAATGTGCTATGGCATTAATGGTTGACTGTCAGTCGTGGTCTCGGTGGTGTCCGCTGCGCCATTTGTCAGCTCCGGTTCTGGGCGAGATTTAAGAATTGCTGTAGCACCTTGGCTCTTATTGCGTAGTTCAAACACTTGCGTTATGGCATCCCGAAAGCAAAGGAAGTTGTAATCAATTACACCTGAAATTAAAGTACATAATCTTTTAATTTACACCTCTTAAGGGAAAACAGGTCAAGAGCGACAGGCCCTCTACTCTAGTATATATAAGATTTAATTAATTGTTGTGAGAGGAGTTCGTAGATTTAATTATAATAATAATAAATAACACCACACATTCATAGCCCCACACTAGGATACTCCGTGTCGTGAGTGCCATGGACTACACAGAAAGACATACACACACCCAGACCGAGAACAGAAATTTAAACTCATCATTTAAGCTTCGGCCTCATTGGGAATAAAACCCAGGACCCTTCGAACGGCGGTCTAACGTGATGACCATTACGCCACGCGGGTCGTCAAATTTCTATTATTTATAAGAAGAAGAATATAAACTATTATTTATAATGAAATTATTGACTATTGTTGTACTATATTTTAATTTGAAATACATATGTAAATACGAATTAACATGGTAAGCAGTGAGGCCTACGGTGATAAAGCACATTAACTTAGTGGATACCTATTCACTCTTAAAATAATAATAAACCATTAGACCATACATAAGATAAGACAATACCTTGTTTTTGGAAATTCTCTTCACGTAGAATGCACACAAGTGCAAGGAATTTGTTAACTTCTCGCAAGTATAGTACTGTACCATTATTTAACTTTATAAGGCTGGAGCTCTGGTTATTGAAAGTATTCATTTGGCTTTCATCTACCATCCTGTAAACACGTATAATTTTACAAGATTTCTATAAGCAAGAATATTTTCTTTAACATACAATGTTAACAGTTGCATGATGTTTATATTATTCTACATATCAACAACAATATAAAAGCAACGTACCCATATATACAAGAGATATCAATAACAACATCAATCATATCACAGCATAATTCATAACTCTGCATATCAACTGGAGAGCTGTCAGTTGCTATGTAGATTTTGGAAACTACATCAAATAGGAATGCTTTCTCAATTCCCGAATTCTGAAAAACATTGTTTTATTTTTATGATCTAAATCAAAGTTGTGCAGATTTTTATATCTCAAATGAGCAGAGAGCCTGGAAAACAATCAGTTGGCCATAGTTATGGTTGGAAGGAACCATCAACTTGTTGTAAATGTAAAGCGATAATGCAGAAACATTTATTAAAACAAATTTATATCCTTTTATATAAGTTATAATTTATAATCAATGTGATTAACAATATGTGTAATATTGTAATTTGACCCTGTAGACTAGTAAACAATGACCCTGCTTTGATTTACAACCAGAGCTGATATAACACTAATCAGTTTGTAAGAACTAAGGTCATCTGCATTAAGTAAATGTGCATTATTAGAGATACCTCAAAAATATATATAAATATAGTGTCTAATTAGGAAACAACAATTTTCCCTACATAGTGCATATTTAAACTATAATAATACTTACAGAAATGAGAATGTTCAGAAGGTTCTCTAAAGTAGGGAGCTGTGGTATTAATTTTTGTACTACTTTACTAAATGCTTCAAAAATTGAGTGATCATAAATGGAAGTGAGATGGAAAGACAAGTGTACATGATCTAAGCTTGCTTCTGCTAGATCATCTGTTGCACGATGATGTATGTCTCGTTGTGACTCCATTTTGTAGTCATCATTTAGTCCATCTACCTGAAACAAATTTATTTATTTTTTACTTGCACTCTAATACAAGGTGATATGTAATACTTAGTTAAACAGGTTATACAAATACTGGAGCCAAAAGCTAAACATTATTGTTGTTATGTAATTAATAAACATAAAAAGCAATCCTTCACAACCATACCATACATAGGTATTATATTCAATATTATAATAAGATTGAAGATTGTCCAGATATGTGATTCAATGCCTCTTTTTTATTATTTACTTTTAGGATACGCGCAGAAGTTTATTTTAAAATAGATAAAGGGTATGGCCTCCACTATTATAAATTATACTACTATTGTCCCAACTGAACTTTTTAAAATTGTTTATTCCATGTTTGTGGTGATCCAAATTTGACTTACATACAAAGTCAAAGCTTGCAGACCTCGGGGCACTGCCTCGACTAGCCCTGTTGTAGCTATGCCACTAGATAGACTAAAGGTAGAGTATGAATTGATCATAAAGCTTGCTGTTTATATTGTAATATTTTTAATGTGGTCAATAATAATGCCACTCAAAGATAACAGTATTGCTAACTCAATTGGATCTACATAATTGCCATTGAAATTGAATAATCACATGCATGAAATGCACAAAATGCACAAAGTTTATTATCAGGATTTATTAATTTCTAAAAAAAATAAGGAAAACAACAAACATTTTTTTTTCATTACTTACTTTGTGAATGAACACTTCAAACTTTATGTTACTATTAACTCGATATGCTTTTGTGACTGTAAGGTGTAACTTGTCTAAGGCATCTTGGTAGTCATCCTGAAATATGTAGAATTCATATAGACAGAAGTCAAAGAATTTTTTAACTGATTTTTTATAAAACAAAATAGTTTGTAGCTCAGTAACAAACTATAAAATTTCCCTTTTAACTCTCTTTAAAGTGCCACAACAGTTATATTTGTTACTTAATTTCCATAACAGGCATGAATAAGTTGATAAGTCGACTTGCATATATATTTTTAATGCACAATAGTTATATTAGTATTGTTTAATAATTCATAGTGATCTGAAAACTCAAAGCAAATTAATACACATTGAGATAAAAAAGTACTTAATATAAAACCGGAATTTACAGATGGAACTTAAACTTATAACTGGCTGCCCTGAAAAAGTACATTTTCGACTTGTTAAGTTATTCAAGCCTAGTGAGGATTTATAATGTAAATATAACAACAAAAATATTCGGTAATGTATTACAGGTTTACAATCTTCCTCAGATCACCAAATTGTTGAAGGCATCATCAATATTTAATTTTGGATGTGCATCGAATGGTGACCACCAATTACCTATTACTGCTATTAAGAAAAAATATGGTGTATAAATCCAACTAAGCAACCAAAGAATTCCCAAGATTTCTTTGTAAATGATCTTCCTAATTTTATTTTATTTATATGTAGCATGTACATACCTGTGCATCTATGACAAAGACCAGAGCACCACAACCTCCAAAAATGGTATCTGAATCAAATGTAGGATCAAAAAAGTCAATTTGACCAGGAAAATCCCAAATTTGAAATTGTACAAAACTGCTGTTGTTTATATCATCCTTAACAATTTTGTTTGTAGATTCTAAAAATAAAGTTTCATTTGGTGACATCTTGTGAAAAACAACCTTCTGAATTGATGACTTTCCTGATCTAAAATATTAATATATAACCATTAATGAAAACATAGGTAATTAATGCACATATATGACAACGCAAGAGATAACGTTTTACCTTCTTAAGCCCATTAAAAGAATTCGAGGTTTATGATCTTCTTGTAATGAAGTGTTATCACCATCTCCGTTTTGTTCAAAAGGTCCATAACTGAAATCCTTGGGGAATGAGCCAACATATTCGTCCTGATAACTCTAGAAAAAGTGGTAGGTACTTTAATTTCAATCAGTTGAAACTACAGGATAGTTTAAAGACCACTTACCATATTTTTAACTACACATATAACGTTGTCTTAAAGATATTGTAGTTTAACATACTACTTCTTCATTATAATGTAAAGTAACGCCCTTAAATTATTATCACGTACAAAGTGATCTAATACGTATAAAACAGACAACAAAGATTCATTCGAAAAAAAAATAATACACACAGTTGACAAACTAAGAAGCTGACAAGTCTGTCACTATGATAGACTTGACAGCTGTCAATTTTTTCAGTAGGTATGACTAAAAATAGACTTCATTTATCTGTGCCATATCTATGCTTTTTTCGCATCTTTACATGACCATAGAGTAACTTGCTAGGACTGCATAGACAGCTAAAAAATTTCTTGATTTTAATGTATCGTGTACGGAGAAAAAACGTCGACGAGATAAATGAAATCTATTTAATTTATTACAATGACAATGTAGTGTGTACGGCAATATTCTGTGACTTTGAAATTATGTGAATACCGGTATTATAAATGGGTATTTATTGGTGAAAGAAAACTTAACAAAGAAACCAAGTTTGCAAACTACTAGCTTTTTATTTTTTACGCACTTGACCAGCCTGGTAAACTATAGCCATGTCTTTTTCATTTTCAGATGAAAACCGAGTACTAGGACAATAAAAAGTTTATGTTATGGTATATTATGCGTTGATAATAATATATATATATATATACATATATATTATGCGTTTAATTATGTAGTAGGTAAATCATATTTTTACTACTTTTGTTTCTACGTGAAAATCTCAAATTTTTTTTGCTGTCTTTTTTTACAATTTCAGCCATCTTACTGAGATTTCAAAGAGATAATTAAGTGAAATTTATATGATAAAGCACAACCACCGCAATTTTAAATGACCCCTCAAAGATATCAAAGCGATGTTAATTTTAATTTCGGCCACGGTTATTTAGATCTTTGTTCGTACCCCTATAGAGCTCTAGAAGCTGTCTCACACTATGGTCGTTTTTTCTAATAACGATAGATTGTCTTCATAAATAGTAAATTCATATAACATAATATATTTACCACTAAGTTTGTGATATATATTATACTGCTTCCATAATTATTTGAAAATAAATTAATCTAGTTTTTTCAATAAATTATATTATACAAAACGAGTGTCATAGTAAACATTACATGTTGACGGTTTCCTACAATTACATATACAGTCATCCTTGGCTATCGTAGAACTTGATGGTACGGTCCGTAACTTTGGCTTCAAAGGTCGAGATGCTGCTGAAACAAGTTTATCGGCGCTGCTACATGGTTCCGGGTGTCGTAGTCGACGCTCCCTTTCTACTCGAAGACGTTCCACTCGCTGAGCGTATGCAACACTTCGCTGAAGACCTGCCAGGCTGTCCGTACGAGCCGGAAATCGTTCCAAATTATTAGAGACTTCACCCACTTCAGCTGTATCAGTATCTACTATTTCTTTGTGATCTAATATCATTCCTATATTCATTTTTATATTAGTCGTACCATCTCTGAATATTAAATATATATTTGCCTGGTCTAATACTTTCAGTGAAAAGTTTTCATTAATTTTCAATGCTTTCGTTCTTATTTGGAATGGTTTAAACTTTTGTGATAGTTTCTTACTTTTTTCTTTTATAAAATTATCGAATTCAATGGCCAGCATTTCTTCGTTGTCCGGTCGAACTTTATCATCGGCTGGTCCTCCTAGTTTATAAATTTCAGGATCCTTAAGAGCCATTTGCGTGTCTATCATAACTTGCTGCAAGACCGGTGGATCATTCAAAGTATGCCATTTCCAATGCGAGACAGGTCCTATATTACGGTCCAAGACGACGCCTTCAGTTTGATTATATTTTAACCTTTTAAAAAAATGTACATTTATTACAGAATTAAATATTTGTTTTAATAAATGCTATAAATATGTCCAAATGACTTAAAAAAATACCAATAAATTACCGAATTTTCCCGGTATGATCAAATACAACGCCGTTTCCAAGGTAATCAAATGTTGCTAGGATGGCAATGGGTTGAGATCGACCACGTTCATCCGGTTCGCCACTACCGTATATAACAAATCTTTGCTGAGCGTTCATCTCTGTAAGCAAAAAAAAATATTAAAAATTTCAAACGGAAGCAAAATCCAAAACTATTAATCTTCAGACTACGAATAAAGTTCTAATTTTAGTATGTTTAAAATACTACCTTCGGCATCATAATATTCGAGGGCTGTACGACCATTTCTATAAAACCAGCGGCCTCTACCGTTATCATCAAAATCTGCTAACTTCTCTCCCGTGTCATAAAGCATTAGTCTTTTATTCTTATTACGTTCAAACCAATCGAATTCAGGATGTGCAGGTCGCATGCGATATACGTTCATCTGTACTTAAGGAAATAATACTTGAATAATGTCACTGTCATAGATAACGTTTGAATCTTAATAAATTAGCGTATGATATTGGACCATTACAAGGAACCACTCACTACATCGTAGTTTTCTACTAGTAGATATAAGGCCTCCGTCAGGCCAGTGGCGGACTAATCCTGTCAGAGGCCCGGGGCGGCAAGTCGAGGCCCGGGGCGGCAAGTTCAGGCCCTTAATGTAAGATTTTTTTATTTCACATTTGTACATACAAATGACTACGGCGCCCCCAACCCCAGACTTCCTCTTAAGTGGGTACTAGTACGTTGTCTAAGGCTTATTTACTATTTGACCGAGGGAACTATCATCCATTTGGAGGCCCCCTAGGACCGGAGGCCCGGGTCGGTCCGTCCCCTCCGCCCTCCCCTTAGTCCGCCACTGGTTGCAAAAGTTTTAAGTAAATAAATAA
>DWJN01001988.1:0-16333 GCA_018248895.1 Carystus phorcus | reverse complement strand
ATAGTGCAACGAGTGACCAACTCTTCAAGCTAGACACGACCTTCAGAAATGAAGACAACGATTAAGAAGAAGAAGAAGTGTTTTACATAAGATAACGTCTGCCGGGACGGCTAGTATACTAGTATTGTTCGATCTTGTTCTAGGTTACTCTCAATCAGTTTAATTTTCTTATGTACTTATCTTGTAAATAGGCATCCTGCATCCATTTTATTTCCCCAAGAGCGTTCCACTATATA
Source organism: Carystus phorcus (assembly GCA_018248895.1). NCBI lineage: Eukaryota > Metazoa > Arthropoda > Insecta > Lepidoptera > Hesperiidae > Carystus > Carystus phorcus. The sequence continues at coordinate 16,097 of DWJN01001988.1, read as the reverse complement.
AAATTCCACGGCATCTGCACCAAGTTGATTTTTGACAAGTAATCGTAGTAATTGTAATACCAAGTACAAATAGGTAAACGGGTTTTGTCTTGTCAACCAAAGATTTTCTACTTAGCTTAGCAGTCGGGCCTAACGAATTAACCAAACCCTACATAACATGTACCCCGGTAGGTTCTACGATTTGTTATGAATTATACACTCGATGTATTGGTACTTATTATAAATTAATGTTTAACTCCACCTGTTGACGATGTGGTCTTGAGTTGTAAAACGCAAAAACTTCTGTTGATCATTATTGATATTGATTGTACTCGTACGAGTATAATATACGTACCTTGTTTCTTTATATGATTTTAAACCTAATAATCTTGGACTGTGCAAAATTTATAGTGATACGAGTATTTATATAATATTAGTGTACTTATACAAAAATCTTATAGTTTTACACCGATGTTTTGCGTACATTTTTAGATGCATGAGTCTGCTGTTGAATTGCGTTGGTGCTGATAAACTTTTGGAAAAACGATCGATTATAAAATAACGCGAATAAGATTTAATCTGTTCTTACACTATTTGTCTTTCTTCGTAAGTGAAATAGGAATTAAAATACTATTTACACGCACAAATATTTTACACCCAAGTCAAATTTAAACTGGAGACAAAATAATAATTTGTTTGCCAGGTGTTTCAGTAATTGAGAAGTACTTACGGTATCGAACCTTTTAATTCCAAAGATCAAATTTACACAAGAAATAATAATCAATTTATGTACATATGAAATTGTAGGTGTGTAACTCTCGACAGTCTAGTTGAATGGACGTCAACGCGTTAAATTAAAAGTCGTGGTTATCGTCAAATAGAGGGTGTTAGACATAGCGCACAGGCCTGCGGGTGCCAAAATGGAGTTCAGATTAGACTTAGCTACGTATAACAAAACCAATTACTAAGGCAAACGGAGTAACTGTTTGTTGTTGAGTTGTTTGTCTCCAGGCCCTCATTTATGAACATCAATATCAGTTGCCGTTGTAGGTACACGCTAATACCATCATTTTCCTATTTTTTAATACGTATCAAAGATGGTTGCTCTGTGCGGATGAAATTTAAATCGTATTCACTGGGGACAAAGTTCGATTTTAGAGCTGTTAATTTCAAACTTAGCATTTTGTATTTTGATGTTTTGGTATAGTATTAGATAATTTGGTATAAATGTTTCTTTCGATGTTTTAGTAGTCATCGCTACAGTAAAGCGTAGCGTAAGCCGGTTTAAAGAACTATAAGTCTATTGGTTGATGAGTTCTACTGTTATCCGTTTTTGTTCATATACAAACAATTGTGCGATTAAAGTCCGACGTACATACAATTCACACGTTACTTTGACGCAAAACTGCGAAACCAATCATCCCACTTACGTCCCGTTGGTTGGTTGTACAAAAAACGACAAAGCTAATTCGTCAAGACCGCGAAATTCGGTCCCAACTATTAATCAATCTAATTCAAGTGGACCCAGCTTTCCTATCTCGTGTACTGAACATTTTGTACAATGATACGGCAATGAGTTTAGTTCTGTCAGTCGACTGCCAACCACGGTTGCGTGAAGGCGCGTCGCGAGTGTTCATACAAACGTATAGCCCATGACGTATTTAATATAATTGAAGAGCGCGATGTCCAAAGTCAAGGTAATTTTGACGCCGGTTTTCGTTTTAATTTTTGGATATGCAAGTAGATACGTATTTATGTGTGTGCTTTTTATGTTAGTTAAGTGGCGGCGTGCAGTCAACTGGTAAGTGGTTAGGAGATAATCGGTTACAAACATTGAATTAAAATTAACTTCATCGTTTCAACCGAGAAAGACCATCATATCTTTTACTCAGGTCAGGTTCCACCGTTTAAAAGACAGCAGAAATATACTCGTGATGCATCCGATTCCAATCATAGCTCGAAGATTTCATATTATAATGACTTGTTGTGAACGAAGAATAATTGCTGCATTTATTACACACAGGTTTTTTTATATTTTTAACGCAAAATTATACACGCAGTGTCAACAGCAATTGAATGCAACTATTGAGTATTTAAAGATATGCTACTGTTATCATCTAAAACAAAATAATTATAGCTCGTGCATATTGTTCTTTTATTCAACCCTTCTGGAAGTAAATATTCGTTCGAATATACTCGGAAGCTAGGGTAGGCAGCCTTAATCCATTGCTGGATTTTGGTCTACTGAAAATGAGACGGATTAAGGCAATAGTGTTCTATTTTGGCTAAACATAGACCGGGTCTTCGTAAATATTATGGAGAACATATTATATGTGTACATTCAGTGTCAAAATCCGGAACATGATTCAAACAAATATTAAATTAGGACAGATATAAAGAATGTATAAAAAAATACAACAAAATAGTGAAACATGAAGAAGAAAATATTTTTATGGAAGAACTACAACTACATTGGTTTGGTTTGAGTTTCCTAATCTCATCAGAGAGAAGATCAGGATATTGGGCGTAGATCAATCAGGATGAATCAGGATGAATCCTTAGAAAATTGCGTTGGGAAAATGCGTGTTTCCCATAATATTTTCAAATATTAAGTAACAGATAATGATTATTATACTTTGTGCTTCATCCTCGAGATAAGTAACCTGAAATAAAAATCAAAGGCATATACGGATGTAGTGACAGCTATGAAGCTACGCGTATAACTAATTTCTTCGGACGAAGCATTTGTATAATTATAATAGAACTTTACTTGGTAAGTTCGTTTAATCAATAATTAATTTCAAATGCGCTGATAACAACAAATAAGACATATGTCCAGAAGGATTCGTGTGGTTACTAGGAAGTCTTGCAACACGAACCCTGGTTCAATCGCTACTCCGTTATCATTACGTATAATCAATTACGTTTTAATGTCTCGTAACAGGTTTTATGCAACCTGCATTGTGATCATGTATAAGGAATAATCAACGCTATTATTCGTTATCTTTATTGCTTACTAATACACGAGTAAACTTCTTGATTACAATAGCGTGATGTATTTCAATAATAAACAATACATGATTCTAATTCCATTAAGTTACACGAATCGTGTTGGTACAGAATTGTTAAACCTTTTAAAATTAAGCCTTCTATTGTTCTTTAGTATCAACTACATATTTCACGGTTCCTCTTTGTGTTGAGGCTCTCAGATTTGTATATTATAAACCTATTTAAAATATTTTTTTCGTGTTAGCTATACCTATACATCTTCTAAGTTAGTGCGCTCACCATCCAAGGCTGCATCTCTGCTTACCATCAGGCAGGATAGTAGTCAAGCATTAACTTATAAAGAGTAAAAAAAACCTATATTCACCATGCTAGACTATCGTTTGAAAGGTCTTGGATTTCATTCCCAGTGATAGAGAAATTTAAATGATGAATTTATGTTTCTGTTATCAGTTTGGATTGTGTATCCTTATCTTTGTGTATTATGTGTGGCAATGTGTATATATCATGCAGAATGTTTTATTCTTTTGAACTTGCGATGATCTAAAGACAACGGATATTTACAGGATTTACATTTATCATTATTATACCAAGATGGATACGAGAAAGTGGTTTAGAAGTCCGATGGCTGTTTAGGATTTTTAATACCATTTAATTTCTCAAAATACCTATTTATTTTAAAGGGTCCTAAATACATTATAACACATAACATACATATGACTTTTAGATAATATTCAGAATACATCATCAGTAGCGGTAAAATTTAAAATTATTTTGGTTTTCTTGTTTTTATTGGCATATATTAGATTATAGGTATAATTATTAAAAATATATGTATATAATTAGATTCAATTTTCAATACACTCAAGCGATTTGAAGCTAACGCCATTTTCCTGTGCGAAAAATAATGTATTATTATTTTGATTATATTTAATGTGCATTATAATTACACCACCGCAATAACAATAATTGAATTGCAATTCCAAGACCGTTTTGCATATAAATTTATTTATACTTATACAGATAAATTGTCGGATTTTATAAAGTTTCGGATATTCTACTGTTCTGTTTGTTTTACATTCCTTATATCGAAGCAGCTTATTGGAGACATAAAACAAATTGGCGCGAATATAAATTAATATTTAACTAACAATGAGTGCAGCCAACGCCCTTATTAATGTATTTAATGGTAAATTATGTGTTAACGAAAACAGGTAGGTAAGCATTTCAACAGACAGAGACTACCATTATCTGATGATGTTTACTCCTTAGTATTGAGGTTGATTGCAACCTTCTTCTTTGGAAGATTTCTTCATTGGAAGAACAAATAAAATAGATTTAATATAGTCAAGAAATCTGTATGAGAGCTTTCTATGTTTCTTTTTTTTATGTGACTAGCTGGCAAATTAACAGTTAACTATTTAACATGATGTTAAATAGCCACGGACCATGGACTTTAGCAACACCAAACACATTACTAATACGTTATCGGCTAAAAAAGAGCAATTTTATTTTTGTTTTATAAGGGTAATCAACAAGACAGTACATTGTTCTTAAAGCTAAATAAATGAAATCTTAAAATTTAAATTTAATGAAGTCATATATTGGCTACCACGACATGAATTGTGGTCGAGCTACATACTTTTATGTTACCATATTTTATAAAACTAAATATTTTATTTAAAAACTAAAGGTGAATTATTCGGAGGCTTGAGACCAGCATTCTGACATTGACCCTGTGATTCCTTCCACATTATTAAGATATTGCTAAACGATAGGAAAAAGGAGCAAACGTCGCCCTCCTACGAGATGGATTGACGACCTGAAGAAGACGGCGGGTAACCGCTGGATTCAGAGGGCTCAGGACCGGTTAAAGTGGCCAAAATTAGGGGAGACTTAATTCCAGCAATGATCGTCCACAGGATGATAGATAGATAGCTAACCGACAGACATGACAATAATAAGGATTTCGGATTTAGATTGCGTGCATCAAAGTTGTTTATTACTTAACGAACAGTCATTTCTTACTATGTCTTTTATTATAAGATTCCGATGCTTATGTAACATTCAACAATAAACCGGTTTACAGAAATGCAACCTGTTTAAAAGGTCGATTCATCTATCTTTAACAAAAATTATCCTTGTAGAATTATAATTTGTTTTTAAATTTTAAATCGAAGTGCTCATCGATTTGTCTAATTATATACTTGATTTTGGGAAAATAATAATTATATACTTGATTTTGGGAAAATAAAATGCAAGGAGACGGAAAGCGTGTGGAATGTTCATCCGTGTTAGTTAACATCTTTCTGAATCGTGTCATGTTTCGGCTGCAGTATCGAAAGGGTGAATAATAAAAATCTTTTAACAAAAAAGCGTCTTCAATATGATGAAACTGTTTCGGAAATAGGTGCCTTTGGTGTAAGTCGATTAAAGAAACTAGCACCACCATTCTGGTGACCACATACCACGTGGCTTGTCTGCTCTTTAAATAGAATACAGGATTCAACAATAGAATTTCGAACTATTTAGTTAAACCCAAGCTAACATTTAATATAAAAAAATTAGGTAACAGATACGGTACTCAGTCAAAAACTGTCACAGTATATAAGAATGTTATAACATAATCCACTAAGTGCGATGCACTTAGCTGCACTTCAAGATACGTGTCTTTATAAACTTGTAACTTAAAATGCATCTGCTCCCGCTTTCTAGCTAATAGGTGTGGTTGACTGTTTAATATCATACCTTAATACAACAAATGTGTTTTATATCTCACCAGCAGTACACGTAAGTAAAAGTTTTAAAAAATCAGCATATATACGAGCAAAAAAAAAAAAGATAAATAAAATAAAAAAGAAACGAAGAAAAAAGAGAAAAATCAACATTTTCAACTGTAACTCATCAACCATATCGATATAAGTTTATCTCTAAATTTCGTCAGAGAATTCTGAACAAAGTGCCAAAAGACATCAGTGCTCTCTCATCTACAATTTCAGAGTCCATAAAGGGCATAAGGAAATTAATTTATTTTGATATATTAAGATTACGAGTATATTTGGAAAATTCGTAATAATAATTGCCATAATCTATAATTTGATCGTGTTCCCCAAGGAGAGAAGTTATAATCAAATAACTTATTTGATGGAACCAGTTAAATGGGATTCAAAGTTGATCAAAGTTACCGTCTCTTGTTTGCGATTTGTTTGCGGTTAAACAGAAAATGCGCAAGTTTCTCATGAATATATTACAGAATCTATTTACGTATATGGCAACTGTATATTATACATTTACTTCTCAATCTTTAATGACGCTTCGATTACAGCCTTCGCTGAAATAGAATTCGCTATCTACCTGTTAAAAAGTTTTATAGATTAGATATTAGTAAAAATTCTAAAGGAACAAAACTAATACTTAGCTACTGTATTCATTCTGATCTACTGCCTATATATGAAAAAAATTGCCTCCATTTTCAGAACTCGCTATATGAAGCAATAATGATTTTGCAGCTGTCGTTATCCAATTACAGCGAAGACAAAAGGTGATGATTTCTGCTCTTATGTATGTATATGAATGTATCACGTTTTTTAGAAGACATAGGCATAAATCACTACATAGTATAAAACAAAGTCGCTTTCTCTGTCCCTATACCCTATGTATGCTTAAATCTTTAAAACAACGCAACGGATTTTGATGCGATTTTTTTTAATAGATAGAGTGATTGAAAAGCAACGTTTATTTGTATAATACGTTCACAGGTTTTCTACAAATATTGTATTTAGTATCAGCATTGCACCCGTGCGAAGCCGGGACGTGTCGCTAGTAAAAAATATATATGTAGGTGTTATGTTACCTATTATATGAATAAGTAATTTTCTTTTATCGTAATCAGGTTGTAGTTTTCTCTTACCTTTGTATTACATTACGTTTATTTTATATTTATACAAGCAGACCCGGCCACGCGTTGCTGTGACTAAGGTTTACTCAAATTAGCCGACTAATTACCTTACACCGTCATCTGCTAGAATCTTACGAAACAAATTCTTTGTAAGAGATTAAACAAATCATTGGTAATAGAATAATATTGCGACTATAAATTCAGACGTAAGCTATTCCATCTTTCAAGTTGAATCAAACTGCACACGGGGTGCAAAATTTGATTAAAATCGGTTAAGTAGTTTAGGAGTCCATCGCGGACAAACACCGTGACACGTACTTTGTATTAAGATAACCAAGCAAAATTTCTTAAACGACCAAAACTGTTATATCGCTGTACAGAAGCAACAGTAAATAGAATACACGTTGGATTCCGTGTTCCGTTTGATTTGCATGTGATCGCTTGTGTGTGTACACCGCGCTGTGTGTGTGCGTGCCGATTGACATACACAGTTAAATAGCGAGGTCTCGTTTGAGCGTTTAGCAGTATTTATTGGCACGTACCGGGATACGCAAAAATTCCAATAAGAGCCCGGGGAAGGAATTCCAATTGAAAAGAATAATGTTTAATTTGTCCAATGAGGACCGGCGACGAGATTTATTTTATTATGTATTTTATAGATAGATGGCGTCTCTGTGCGTATATTAAGTTTAGAATAAAATAGGGCGAGGATTTGTGTTCGATTTAAATTTAGAACGTAAATTTAAAAGCATTGTAACGAACATTGTCGGATATATTAGCTGAATCTGCATGACTGTTTATTCTATTGCTGCCTAAACCATTCTTCCCTGTAGCATTTATGGTTACCATAGCAACGAAAGTAGTAACTGTGCCATTTCAAATATTTCATTCACGCATGATCTTCGAGAAAAATATCTAAGAAAACTTCTGTTTAATACAAGGCAAAATAATTCATCTACTTTGGCTATACTTAACTCGATTTTTATAAGTACAGTATTGTAAACGTACACGACACACGTACAAACATACAAACGTACAAACATCGAGGTACGTATGAGTATTGTTGAATATAATAATTAACATTCCAATAATGAATGTAGTACAAGTAATGCTCCTAACCACAATAGAAAAAAGTATAAGGGCTGGGAATTATTTTTGTCAAAATTTTCTTTGATATTTAAGTCGTCGGCAATTAAGTCTGTATACAATTCTACCGATTTAAGAGAGGGTTTGGTTGAGAGAAGCATATTTTGATTTAGCAAGAAATTTATTTATCGTTCCAGCATGTGGGCCTTCGCGCTCAGTGTCCTTCTAGCATCAGTCCAGGCTGCTCCAGCCGCAAAAAGCCCACGGCTTCCAGCACCGACCCACACACAGCTGCACACTTTCAACTCGCCCAAGATCATTATAACCTGGGAACCCGTTGACAGTGACTTGGAACCAGTACTAGGGTATAAAGTACGAAATCCATTGTCATACTCAAACTGTGAATTAAACAAATAATAAATTACTCATACACTCCTGTTTCCTGCCTTCGTGATGATAGGGCATATTTTATATTTTTACTAGCAGACCCGGCCACGTAAGTGACTAAGGTTTACATACTCAATTTAGCCGAATAATTACCTTACACCGCTATCTGTCAGAATTTTAGATAGACAGACGCGACACACGGACTTTACTTTATAATATTTAATTAAAGATGATTAAGTAAATAACATAATTCATATTACTAAGTTTACATAAATATTATTTATTTCCAGGTCAGATTTTGGGAGCCGAAAGGAATATTAATATATAGCGAAAAAACAGTAAACGGAACGAGTGTTCTTGTCGAAGAATTGAGATTGCCCAAGGCAAGTGAATTTGGTGTTAGTTAATAATCAAGAAAATATGTAGTCCTGAAGGCCCAGATCTTCCTAGACCTTGGACTCAAATTCGGATCATTAGTTCGTTAAAGTACAGTGTATACCAATTAATAAATAAAAAGCCACTTCTAAGAGACCACGTTTAGGGTGCGTTTCCACCAGGGATATGCGAGGAAGTTAAGCAGTGGAATGATAGACCTGGTTATGCACCTGGTTATTAGTTATCGCTTTGCACTGCTTTGCTTACACTTATCCCGCCTCCAATTTGAACAAAGTATAAAAGCAACTCTTTTAAGAGGTCGAAAAATGAGATATTTAAACGTAGTTTCGTAAAGTGTTATGAGGCTTCATTTATCGAGTTTATGTTTTTTACCGATGTCCACTTACATAGCGCGTTATATAGCGCGTTTGTTTATTTTCTAAGTAACTTAGTTTTTCTGGTTCCAGTTGATTGACTTCGAAAAGAGCGACGGTATACCCCACGAGTACGAGCTGAAAGGCAAAGATCATACTGAGATAGTCTTACATGGCATTAAACGGGGCATTGGTTACTTGTACCAGGTGGTGGCATACGGTGCCAGTGGCGACGGCGAGCCCACAGCTACTTTCGGCTTTGAGTTAGGTGGTGCCGATAAAACTGAGTAGCGACATAAACGACTAGCTGACTCCAGCAAGCGTTTTGCCACATAAATTACAATTTTAGAACTATTTTGATAAACATTAAAATGGTTATAGTGGGTTAACCTTAAAAGTTAACATATGCTATCGCGGACTTTTATTTAGATCTTTTAGAGGGGAACAATTTTGTAATACATGATTTTCGAGTAACTTTCACCATTTAATCAGCGCACATTTTTTATTGTGATGTTCCGTAGCCTATCGCCTTCCTCTATAAATGGACTATCTTACATTAAAATAATTTTTCAAATCGGTCCAGTAGTTCCTGAGATTAGCCCAATCAAACAAACAAACAAACTCTTCAGCTTTATGTATTAGTATAGATGTTTAGAAATAAAAACAAAACATTGTAATATGCTGGAAATCGAACCTAATTTTCTCTTAAATTTCGTCATTTTGGTCATAGTAAATAGTAGTTAGATGAATGAAGTATAATTATGTATATCGGGGTGATATGTGTTACTCGTATTGCAGATGGTCAAGATGATGGTGACAGTTGTTGCTGTGTTCATAATTTGCTGGCTTCCTCTGAATATATTTCTAGTAAGTTTTGTTTTATTCTATTTCATTTTATCACGAAATATCTATATTATAGATTCAATGTTAGCAATATTTTAACTTTGACCCTGTTTTAAACTGTTTTTTTTTATGTATTTACTGCGAACATGCAACGCGAGCAGCCGACTGAGCTGCCCTCTAGGCCATAACTGAAAATCGGTATAACCGAGTTATGGACCTTTTCGGGGGAATATTGATTCTGTACTTAAATTTAAATTGATTGTTTTTGGTACCTTTGTAATGTTTTCCTCAGAATAAATGATTTTTATTATTATATTATTATTATTATAAATGTCTTTATATTACCACTAGCGTATACCGAAAATGTTATTCTCTAATAAATTCCTTATACTGTATGTATGCAACAGGTTTGGTTCCCGTACAAAAAAATTACATATCTAAAAGAAATTTAAAATAACATTCGTTACATCTAAGTCATTCTTGAATCCCTAAATTTTATCAAAAGCCGTCCGATTGTTTAAAATCATTTCAGTGACATACACACGAATTGAAGACACCTTTCATCCCGGAATATCGATCTGCGTGGGATAAGAACTTTAAGTTCGAGTGGATCTATACAGATTATTAAAAAATGCATTGACTTCTCTTTTGTATTTTAAATAACATTTCGGGTCAATCGTAATTTAATCATAGTGAAGCAAGTTCAGATTACAATAATGCAAAATAATAAAATGTAAAAAGCTATTTTTGGAAAACGTACATTTTCTCATTGTTTTGTATTTTAAAAACTGACGTCATTACATATCATGTCTTATGGATAAACAAGAAAAAATATGTTTTGTTTTTAATTTTTATGTGAAATTTGTTTGGATGCGGCTGTAAAAGCGTAGACAACATCTAGGTCGAGTTACCAATTTTTAATACTTACCTTATCTTGTCTTCAACCCGTTAATTGCCCTCTGAGCACGGGTCTGTCCTCATCACTGAGGAGTTCTAGAGCATACATGCTGTAGTGTAGATCGGTGGAGGATTTTATAAAACACTTTAAACCCCATTGAAGGTTTGACCTTTCTCTAGATCTTATGGGATGCGCATTCTGAGGACGACAGCTGGGCCACCTGGCCCGGCATGCCGTACGTATGGTTCGCGAGCCACTGGCTGGCCATGTCCCACTCCTGCTACAACCCTATTATTTACTGCTACATGAACACGCGTTATCGACGAGGATTCAAACAGGTATTATACAGATACTGTTCGCAATATTATGTATATACTGTGATCAAAAAGTAAGGTGAAATTGTTTATAAAATGTAAATTCTCTTTTTATTCTTTCACATCAATTTCATTTCCTTCAAAATAGTCCCCGTCCGATAAAACACACTTTTGCCAGCGCTTTTTCCAGTCCTCGAAATAGTCGGTCTTTTTCTTTTATTGCCTTCAAAATCTTCCGCGATTCGGTTTTTTATCTCCTCAATCGTGTCAAAACGGCGTTCCCGCATTGGCCTTTTGAGTTTGCTAAATAGTCAGAAGTCGCACGGAGCCAAATCAGGCGAATACGGTCGTTGCCGAACAATGTGAGACAAGTTTTTGGCAAAAAGCCGTGAAGAACCAATACAGTATGACATGGTGCATTAGCGTGATGGATGAACTAAGGGTTGTTTGCTCATAATTCCGAAATTTGAAATTCTCGGCCGGCCATTTCAGATGAACAGCTTTACGCAAATTTTACGTAGGTACTTCTTGATCACAGTAATATATGTGTCCTATACACCTGGTGTCGTACTCTTTACTTATTTTTTTTCAGCTATTGGTTTTTTGCTAATATTGTACATCATTCAATTACTATATCCTGTAATATGCTTTATTATATGTCACTTACAGGTTTTTGACAGTCTTCTATGTAAAAGAGCGAGGCAGGCGACGCATACATGTCATAACATAAGTATGTGTGACGCAGTGCCGTTGTCAGGTGAGATCTACTGTACAAATATTGTAAGTGAAAGTTGTTTAGAATTGTATTTAAGGAAAAAATACATTATACTGCAGGAAGAGGAACGGTTACACTAGAGGGGTAGTATGGGCCAAGAACAATTGCCAGGAGTGGAGAAAAAGTGAAGGACGAGTAGCATGTAGGAACAGTTGAACTTCATTTTAAACGTGGAATCATTACTTCTTAATATACACTGATATATTATGTGTTCGTTACTGTTTTCTTATCTTTTTCGTACAAAGAGATTAGATATGTAATGTTGTTGAAATGGCATAACAAATGTGAATTGTTAAATATCTTGCATCGTATCGTTATAAAAAAAATCATGTCAATGGCTGCACATATGGCTGTATGTATGGCTATAAATATGTATGTATAAAAAGAAACCAAAATATATGATTAAACAATTTAAACTTGAAATAACTATTGATCGTATGTTCCACAGAAATAGGCGCGAAAGTCGAAAATCGCAAACTAAAGTCTGCTTCTATGGGACAACTAGCCGTCGGAAAATGTTCAACGTGTTCTTCACTGAAGTCAAATAAACTTTCGCTTGCATCAAGAACTAAGATCCCTCCAGCTCGAGCTCTGTCCACACATTAACAGGTTTCTTAAATCGACTGGGAATATAAATGGAAATATAATATGGTTATACCGTAATTAGATGTTAAATAAACACAAGCGGTACAGGTGCACATATACCATATATAACACAGTGTGCGCCAAACAATAGGGGCTCTGGTAACTTTTCGGATGTTTGTAGCTGCAATGATTACCATCGCCCTAGTACGAGTCGTTTTTACGAAACCTTCAAATTTGAGGTCGGTCATATGGAGATTACGCTAATGAACACTCCACTTTCAAAACATTCGATGACAATTTTCTCAATGTTAGTTAGTGTTTTTAATTTATGCAATTCAACCCAATGGTGTAGTATATGATATATATAATGTATGTATATGAAATATGTGATAAGAAAAATTACATTGAATGAAATATTTATTACAATAAGTACTTGACTGGTTATATAAACTTAATTTTACTATTACGATTTTACTCTAAATGATCTCATTTTTCTACTTTAAGTTGTGTAAATAATTTGTTAGAACTTTAATAAATAGACTCTTAAGAGAGTGGTCGTGGTCATTGCTTGGTCGGATTTTATGTCACCGTTTTCCTTGTGAGGTATCGCCATGTCATTCTCTATTTTTGGAGAAGTGAGAGCATTCGTTAATGACAGTATGTCACAGATTTTATGAGGTATCCCACCGTGTTTGTAATTAGTCCAAAAAATATTTTTTATTTTTTATTCTTTAAATGTAAGTATTATTTTTAACTTTAATAAGTTTAATATTAATTACATTCTACAGATCTAATATTATGTGGTACTGTTTCTTAAATGTTTGCAGTAGTTATACATAGTCATTTTTGAGTATATAGCTGAAGTACAGATGAATACACAACCCTGAGACCTTATTTAGTAGTAACGAAAAAAAACATTCGATTCTTAGCATGATGCATTATTTATAAATATAGTTGTGTGAAAAATCAAATCAAACCATTTATTCGTAGTAGGTTTTTTCAAACACTTTTTGAAAGTCGACTACCCCATCGCTTTACTAAAGCCCTACGATGAGTAGCCCCGGTAGAAGAAGCAGCAAGAAACTTTTCCCAAGGAGGTTTTTTTCCAATTATTTAATTATTTTACTTTATTTAATTAATATTTATTAAATTTAAAAGGTGCTGTACTTCAGCCGAATATTTTCTCGAGAGGATACAGATTTTATATACAGTTTCAATCAATTAGTGAAATAGCCAGTGTTGTTCTCTATATGTGAATCGCACAATGCGCCTGTCTACTTGTGTAGGTTTAAGATAATAAATAAATGTCATTAGAATACAAAAGCAGGATAAATATAAAAAAAAAGATTTTTAATTTATCTCAAACACAATTTTTAATTTATCAAATTATCCAATGATAATTTTTCGTGTTCGTGAACCCGAATTTAAACAAAATAGTTTTTTGAATACTATGAAAAAGTAATGAAAATCGAATGAAATATAAATAATAGCCGCGTGTAAAGTGTAGTGTGTGGAAGTTGTTTGCTGCTCAAGGGTAACTTTTCTATGCCATTTCGATGGTGCTATTATTGTAATGGAATATTGGCAATTTACTATTGTGAATGTATCTATAGTGTAAAATTGATTGTTATTTAAATCCTTAAATAAATTAAATTCAACTAAGATATTTTCATAATTTTCATTATGAGTTCAAAATTTTTTAAATTTGTAATTATGCATATATTGGTATAATTGGTATTTTGGTATAATTAAGCGTGAACATTTTACTTTATTATTACTGAAAAACTATTAGATTATTAAGAACAAATTTTATAAAGTTATGTAATAAAATTAAAAAATTAAAATCACGCTCGCGCTCATACACTTAGCGAGCCTTTGTGTTTGGGCGGCCCTTTAGCCATTGAATTAGTTCCCAGAGTATTATTATTATATATAAAAAAATTAAGACTAACATTGTTAATAAAGTTACATTATTTTCTTGAAAGCTTTAGAGCACCTGGTAAAAATTACCACCGCCGTAATGAATCTGGCAATAATCATTATTAATTTTTACAATACGGTCTAAAACATAATAAAGATACATTATTTTCTTGAGAGATCTATAGCACCTGGTAAAAATTACAACCGCCGTTATGAGTCTGGCAACATTAATTATTAATTTTTAATAGTACACGTAAAAATCAGCACTGAGACTAAGAAATGTAGGTACTATTTTTACCTACCTGTAGCACCCTGGTATCTGTAAAATGGCCGTTGGCCCACGCTACACAACACTAAGTTATTTTATTTCTGAGAAAATGAGTAACGTGTGGGGGCCCTGGAATCTTGCTCTATTACACCAAAATGCAGAAAATTTTTCGCCTAATATGTTACTTTAAATTCAAATGTAAGGATCAAGGTTTTAATAAGTTCGATAATAACCCCGCCTGGAGGTAAGCGACTATAAAATCCAAGCTTGTAAGCGTTCAGTTTATTAAAAGGCTGTTTACTATATCCTTTCGTATTTTGTGTCGACGCTTTTTAGTAGGTGAAGCGACAACAAAATTGTACAGTTTATTGTAACTATTCCTCTGTTCTAAAATGTTTTAATTAATCCACAATTAATGAATCAACGTCTATCTATTGCATTAAATGTAGGAAATCTTCCAATGTTATAAAATGATTATTATGCAGTTTTTAACTCTACTATGAAATTAATAACAAGATGTTCGTATTTAGTATTAACAATGTTATTGAAAACCAAGGAACATAAATACTCATAAGATCTAACAGTATTATTGGCAGAGTGTTTTACCTTATAGTATACGATAGTAGGTACAAGTACCTGCGAAAGGCAGGAGTTTACGAATTAATAAGATATCATTATTGTACTATTAAGGAAAAAAAATCTTTGAAATATAGTGCTAAGGCTTTGTAATTTACGAACTTGTGAATCAGTATTTGAATGTATATAAAAAAATATTATTTATGTGATAAAATTTAAACAGATTTCCGACTGGTTTTTCTTTAAATCACCCATCTTTTATTATCTTTAATTAAGCTTAAATCCCAATCCCTTACTCCCATCCTCAGGAGGCAGTTCTAAATGCGGCTGTAAGCTCGAAATACAATAATCCTTAGTAATTTAAACACTTCGATTAATAAACGTTTCAATAACGCTAATAATATTTTTTATTTATTTAAATAATACACGTTCAGTTTTTTATTAGGTATATTTTGTTATTCAGTGCCATTTTGTATTTTTTCATTTTGAAGTCGGTTAATACTTTTTTGGATAAATTTTGTTAACTTAGTAGTTCGTTGTTTAGTAGGTAACGATGAAATTCTTCGAGAAAAGTTAGAAATTGCCACATGGCTTGGCGGGGAGGTATGGTAGTGCTACCATTCTCTCAGATAAATAAGAAGCGTAATATGAAAGAAGGGTATATTCTTTATTGGAAGAAGTTTAATAGTCTAATAAATGAAACGTATAATTTATTACTAAGTAGCGATAAAAATGGCGAATACCAAATCTTAAAAGTTTATGTTGTATCTGCTTGTGATCTGCCGGCTTTTTTGCTCTGTGTTTAAAATGAGC
>DWJN01001987.1:0-16333 GCA_018248895.1 Carystus phorcus | reverse complement strand
ACTTGAAAGCTACTGTGGGTGACAGAGGTAAGTTCGTTTAATTTTTTTTACAATTAATTTTTTTATGTTCTTAAAACACTTAAGTTTTAAGTTACTTGAATAATACGTTAATTTTTCTTCAAAAACAAAGAATGTATAATGCATACAAAATTTAATACAACTACAAAAGTCGGAGCCTATACCAACAGCGCGGACTCAATAACATTCTATTGAAAGCACCACGGACAAACAAACAGACGTTTGAGATTACATACAAAGAAAATCACTTAAAGACAGAGTAAATATTAATGTTGGAATACCAAGGACTACCGGTGCAGCGGGTTACCTTATAGCTTCATTTTGCTTTAACAAATTTATTGAAATCGTGCCACTTTCATGCCGTTTTAAAGTAAACGCGGGCAGCGGTGTATATTACCGATTTTTTTTCTGTTTCTAATGCACATAGGCAGTGCACTAGTTAATTTACATGGCTGCTGAAGGTGAGGTATTTGTATCATCCTTTTTGTACCGATCTTTTTACAAGCTTTGCTAATATTATTTTTTCTTGATATTTTAATCCCAGGACTTAAGTGTTAAGTGCTATCTGTTCTTAGACCCATGGTGCATTTAATAAAACTTTAACTAATCGATATATGTATTTACTTGGACGACATAAGAAAAAAATGTCTCAGAAATGGCTTTACTGATTTGAATGTGAATTTCACAGTTTTATTTAAGAGTTGAGATATTTAGCCGAACCTTAAACCGAAGGTGATTACTAGTACTACATAAATTGTTAATATTCTTATGAGTCTGCTGAACTTAGGTGCTTTAATTCGAATGAGTATGGCTGTACTATAATATCCAGTGTGTTGAATAAATTCGAACTGCAGATTTCGTATTCCGAAAATTGCAGAACTTACGAACTTCATCTCAGTGTTATCCTTTTTCGCTTCCTTCCCTATCTTGCACTGTGCGCCTAAAAGTAGATATCTATGCACCAGTACGTAATCGCCCATTGTCTGGGGCCACTATCACGAGCGCGTGATGAGCAACCATCGCCTATCCACCTATACTCTCCTTGACTTTCTAATCCTGGACTGTTTTGTATTGAAATTGCTCTGCGCTGGTGTTAACTTGTTATTTATTAAACAGGCGAGAAATATCTAAAGCATGTACGTACGTTTCAACGTTGAAAATGTGTATGATTATAACGAATAATAAGAAGTAACGACTTCTATGGACAAACGCATAAATTATACAATTGCTTTAGTGAATTGATTTGCGGTGTGCTATTAATTAGCTAGCAATTTTTTTTATGTAATATTATAATGCCGGGTTAAGTATTTGTAAACCCCGATCGCTTCGTTCCAGAATCCATATACCAATGTACTCGAAAATATGTATAGCAAAGATTATTTTATCAAATACATATTTTCTTGTTTCTGAACTGATTTAAATTACACAATTATTTACTTAATGGTACTTGAAGGATATCATTAAAACCATTAAACACCAAGCTGTTTCTAAGGTTAGCAGGAACAAATACAGAAGATACAGGAACAAATAAAGAACATATTTTCATTCTTGTTCAGCAATTCGGTGTGCATTTTGATGGGTCTCCTCCTAATATAGAAGATCTTTCTATTGCTTTTTATCTTCTGCGACCCTAATACAGTGTGGCTCTTATGATAGAATATCATCTTTTCATCTTCTTGGTCATCTCTGTTTTCTATTTCTGTCCCATGGATATCATAGAATTACTTACTTGCTCCCTTTGTTTATTTTGGATCACAACCTACTTGTATGTCTTGTAAAACCCTATTATATCTGAATCTTCGGTCTTATTCCTTATCTTCAAAATTCTAATATAGTGATAGTTATGTAATAATAAAGCACTTTTGCAAGTAGTATAAATGCTATCTCGTTCGTAGTGCGTTGTGTTCCGACTAATATTTATACAACTATACTTACGGCTACGGCATTCTATACTTCATTCTCGGAACCTTATTCTGCCAGCCACACTGTACCGTAACAGTAAATTATTATTCACTTGAAAATTATTACTGCAATTGTTAGTTTGAATAGTCGAAAATATTTTTGGATTAGCTAATACATTATCATTAAATTTGTATTTGGAAGAATAAAATTCACTTTACGATAATAACAATACACTTACCATCACGTGAGGTTGAAGTCTAGTATTAACCCTTACTAAATAATTAAAAAATAAACAGGGAATTTAGAGAATTCACCCTAAAAACTAGAAAATAGAGAGCATAGCATGGCAGATAACATTTTAAGAGTAATAATTCGTAATATCCATATTATATAATGGTACTAATTTCTACGTTTTTTATAAGGCACCCTTCCGAAACGGTGGTAGATGCAAAATATTTGACGTTCCATAAGTGTATTTATAAATACCTACATGAAATAAATGATTTGAGTTTAGAGTTTGAGTTTGAGTTGAAATAGGTGTTGAAAGTTTAAAAGAACAATTTTATCAAACCGTTAGTTATTTAGGTACAACTTAATGTTGACTTCCTCTTGAATAAAATAAGATTAAAAATAGAGAACGAAAGTTTTTTGAGATTTATATTCTATCTTTTGTACCTTTTTTTAGCAAAAGCATTAGTTTAAAAAGTTTTCCAGAATCAAAAAAAAATGCTACCAATAAACGTATAGAAAGACATTTAATTTCTGAGCGGAAAAATTGATGAATAAATTAAATAAACGGCGTGGTTCGATTTACATAAGGTAACAAAATCTATAAATAATGTGAAATTCACGTGCCGATACGGTGTAAGTTGGAGTCTGGGCCACGTTTATTCTGTAGCGAGCTAGTGGTGTGCCGCTGTAAATCACTGATCGCGAGCCACAACGGGTACGTGCACTTGTCTATGGGAATTCCTCTGGCCATAAAGACTAGTTCACACTCGATTAGTCTAAATAATATCCTAAGAAATTCCATAGACCTAACAGAAATGACATACCTGAAGTGAATACAGTACAAAAGGCTACGTTAGTCTTACCATATATAACTTTTCTGTGGAAGATGATTTTGATAGCATGCATGTAAATGAGACGCTCTGATCGATTCACATCAAGCAGCTTATTAACGCGTTTGTGGTATTTAATAAGTTTGCGAATTTAATTTATTTATAGTTTTGTTGCATTCAATTAGTGACCCACTACAGGGTACACGTCTTTTCTCATCATTGAACAGGTCTAGAGCATACTTCACCACGCTACTAGATTGAGGATTAGTAGAAGGGTTAATGGCCAACTCAAATGTCGAAAGCCGTCTGGATGCCTCCAAAATGGCTTGTTGATTGCTATCTACGATAACAACCGAGATCGATGGATTAACGTGCCCTCCGACGCACGGAAACATTCAAGAAAATTTTGCCATTAACGGTTACCGTTCTATGTACCAATTGCGCCCGCAGTTGCTTAACTCTGTTGATCGCTTAGGATCGACGCGACCAGTCGAGCTTTGAGCGCTTTATAATAAGTTTCATTATGTTATGTTTATGAGTATGAGTATGATTATGTTTATGAATTCTGTCAATTTACAATGGGAACACACCCCTACAGTTACTATTGTTGCGACGTTTGATTCATCGTTCGCGGCACTGACTGTACCGCTTTACTGAACTGGGACTTGGGTGCGCGGTTCCATTGCTACATACGGCCAGGTTACGCATGTTGACTAGGCTTTGGTTTCTACGTATCAGCAAACGTCCATTCCAATCAAAAGAATATTCGTAAGATATCGATAATCGATTACAGATACAGATTCTACCATTGACAATATAAATTCTGTTTTTTGTTAATAAAGCTCGAAGGACCAACAACCAGAGGTTAAAAAAATCAATACTAGAGATAGTGTTTTTTACGAGCCGTGGGATAATCGCCGTGGATTAACAACTAATTACGGGTGGACAAAAATGACCTTCCGTTCGAAACATTCGTTTTTAATGGCCACATTACAAAGGCTACAAACGACAGTTTATAGTCATTTGCTTAAAGTTTTATTTGACCTTAAAATGCGTTACACAAAGTAATTACAAGAAAAATACAAATAGACGTACCTATACAAATTATTATAACTTACATTTTTCGGGAACCGACTTTAGATCGCGCTGATTTAAGGTTTATTTTAAAACTTCTTACTTTCAATCCTTCGGTAATATTTTGTTACACTGTGTGCAATGGAAATAAAGACACATTCGGCCGGACAAACGCAATTCCACAATGAAATAGCTTTAATAGATGTTCTGTCCAAACACATCATTGTCAAAAATCTAGTTTTGTAAAATTATATATATAAACTAGCGGATTCATCAGATATCCTGCAACATATGGTATATTCTAATCGTCTTCTTATATTTAATGTATGTTATATATAATGAGTTTGATTCGTAGAACAAAGTGAATTCTTGCCTACAACGTATTAATCTCCCACTATAGAGCACGGGCCTCTCCTCGTCACTGAGGAGGTTTACAGCATACTCCACCACGCTGCTCCGGGGCAGATTGAAGGTATTACTGGTCAACCCAAGTTTCGGAAATTTTTATACCGCCCGAAGGCTTCCGACGCGACTTGACGACTTTTATTTACCATAACAACCGACACCGATTTCCTCCGAAGCACTCGCTTAAGAAATTTTTGCCATTAGCGGTTACCCATACAGACACCGACCGCGCCCGCAGTTGCTTAACTCTATGGTTCGCTTAGGATCGACATTAAATTAATGAAAAATAATCTACCGGGTCGAATTGTAAATTTAAACCATTTTAGAATCCATTTAACATACATTAAAACATCAACTAAATCTGTCTAACGGTTTAGGAGGACTTCATTGAGTTATACACAAAGAAGAATGATATATAGAAAAAAGATAAATAAAAAACCACTGACACACAAATTCCTGGGCTAATATTTTTTGCAGATGACAGACATTCACAATGGTCCAATGACCATTTATCGTCTTCATTTCACTCACATTCAGTGCTTAGTCTAATTATATCGACTAAATAAAAAAAAATTGTACACAGATATTGATTTGTAGTGATTTTTCATAACAAATATTGCTGGATTTTCTTCCGGTGCAGATATTCCCGTGTATTTTTTTTATATTAAATAAGTCAATGTTTGACATCAACCCCACCTAATGGTATGTGGCAAAGATATGAAAGATGTCGGACGCACTAATTTAGTAAAAGCTTATTCACTTTCTCTTCGCTGCGTCAATATGTTTTCGGTTATGAAAAAAAAGAACTTGGACACGCCAATCAAAACACGTAAAACATTTTCATGGTTTATTATAGACATAAAAGAATTTTATTGGTCACGTACATTAACTTATTTATTGTAATCGTCTTTAGTAAGTACTTGTAGTAACTACTACGAGTACAATAATAAAACTTCTTATACTGAAATATTTAATTTTATATATATTTAGTCGTTAGTTAGTACAGTTTTATTAATTTTATATAAAAAAAAATAGCGTACAAAGAGTTTCTATTGTCAGAACACTGCCGTACTTTTACTTTTTTTACACCTTCTATACAAATAAATGAAATTGGAGTGTCTGTTACAATAAAATAACCGCTTTTTACTAAATACATATGTATGTATACACGGTACATCGGACAAAGTCGCGAGCACAGCTGGTAATATCTTAATATATATAAAGTACGTGTCACGGTGTTTGTCCGCTTTGGACTCTTAAACTATCTAACCGATTTTAATAAAATTTAGCACACCGTGTCCAGTTTGATCCAACTTGAAAGATAGGAAAGCTTACATCTCAATTTATAGTCAAAATATTATTTTAATGCAAATTATTTGCTTAATAATCGTCTCTGAGATTGCCTTTTTGCCTTCAACCCATTAATGGCCCACTGCTGAGCGCGGGTCTCTCCTCAAGACTGAGGAGGTCTAGAGCATACTCCACCACGTCTCTGAGATTATTGTGCACAAACTTAAGATACATACATACAGACAGAATAATAAATATAATTGCAAAACTTGATTAAATAAATTTAACGAACGCGTCGCACGTACATTATCATGTGAGTTACGGGCTCACTGAAAATCAGCGCCATAGTAACTATGGTATTTAGCTGAGTGAGTCCCTTTTTCTGGCACATGTGAACACTGTTGCTTCTATGTTTAAGTCTTTTCTTTTATTTAAATGTTATTGTTTCATGTGAACAGAAATAAAGTCTTTTTGATTTGATTTGATAATATCTTACAAAGAATTAGTTTCAGAACATTTTAATAGGTGGTGGTGTAAGGTTACAGCAACGCTTGGCTCGTGGGTCTGCTAGTTTAAGTACATATATAATTCTACGTGTCCGTCTACCTCTCCTAACCGGTCGGACCAATTTTGATAAAATGTTTTGTATGTAAATATATCAAAGTATAAAAGAGGACATGTTGCAAGGAAACATCTGCCGAATCAACTACTACGATTATAATAATCATGAGCTAAGTTTTTAAATAGCGAAATGACGCATTCGGTATTTTATGGTTTATTTTATTTAAATTTGATTGATCGCTATCAAGAAACCGCGCCATGCAAATAGACAAAATGCTACTTCATTATGAACAAATGATTGCTAATAGCGTTTATAAATGTGACGGGGGCCGTAATTGCTAACAATGCGAGTTAGTCCTTGAATAATCGATTCTGATCTGTCGCTGAAGGCCAAAGATCATGGGCTTTAGTCATTTACTCTTTGAATAACGAGTCGAATGATAAGTTGGTAAATGCCTTAAGTTCAAAAAGGTGCTTTACCATCAGCGAGTACAGATTTTTATTTAGTATAGTTTTAGTATACGTCAACCACACGTGATGGTAGGTACTGAGGACGTCTAAGGTGGTTGGCGCATTAACTTAGTAAAAGCCTATATGTGTAACAGAAGCCGGCCCGCTTAGTGGTTGGGTTTTGCGTAAGGATTGCTTTCAATCCATTACTGGCCCACTACTGAGCACGGGTCTCTCCTCGTCACTGAGGAGGTCTAGAACACGCTGACAACGCTGCTCCGCAGTGCGTATTCTTGGAAAAATTAATGGCCAAAATAAGTAGTGGAAGTTTTTAAATCGCTCGAAGGTCTCCGATAACAATTGGGACCGGCTGCTTAACGTGTCCTCTGAAGCACGGAAACGCTCAAGAACTTTTTTACCACTAGCGGTGACCTATCCAGGCGCATACCCCTAGCTTTTAAGGAGTTTTTTTTTTTGCTTCAACATTAAGTAGTTATTATCCGACGTTCTGTCTAGTTCCTTCGCTCGGTATATCACATAGCATTCACGATCGTGTAATGTTGATATTTTCAAGTAATTGATACGACTTTACCGCGGTTGCTGAAGGTTTTTAATATCGGATCTTATAAAAAAGTTAAGTATACGTCAAATTTTGACTATTTAAAATTTAATGTAATGACACCGTAGGCAGTAGTGAATTCGGGTCTAGGTTTAATTCCCGGTAGGACCAGAAATCTATGTTAAAATAAATATGTCGTCTAAAAAATGAGCAAGAAGTTATTTATTTATATAAAAAAAATTAACAAGCCAATAAAGTAATTCCTTTAACATATAAAGTAATTCTGTTCCATAAACATGGCTGAAGTACTTATAAGGAAGCTCAATTCTTCAGTAATAAAAGTTTTAAATCTGTGTGGCATGCGATATTAATAAATTTCGTTGTAATTAACCCCATATCAAAGGGAGCAATATTGCAAATCAAATCTGTAGATTGAGAAGATATCGTTTAAAAATTATCCCACATTGTATTCTTGGTGCGTGGTTTAAATATTAAAACGCTTTTGGCAACCGACTGAGTTATTGGCGATTCAATAATACTAAATCTTAGTTTTCTGCTAACTCTTGTAGCTTGCGAGTTAAACAAGAGTCATACTAAATTATTGTGTAATACATGTATTGAATACATGTTATCTCCTTGCAGTTCTGTGTGTATTTTATTTTTGTAACACCAAACTGGTAAACAAAAGATAGTGACATAAAAATCTCAAACACTGGAAATGGAATTAATGTAGCCAGGTGTACTATGTTAAATCTCCGAACCGAACCTCGAAGTAACCAGGACTCTGTTCTTAAATTAAGACAGGTACAATACCTCTGGCTTGAATCAGAGTAACGATTCCTCGTGTTTGGATTGGAACGTTGAGAGCCACATTCTTTCTAATGTCTTCTCAGTTGACAACGCACCAGTTGTCTTTGGTGTTGTTGATGTCCACGGGCGATGGGAATCCCTTACAGTAAATCAGGTATTTACCTTATTAAAGGAACTGGCCCAGCTATAGAATTGCCATTAACATGGGCCACCATTAACAAATTTAAGGTGCCAGTAAATTGTGTGCCATTCCTATAAATTTTCCGTTGTATCGACACATTAGTGCGGTGCAGAAAATTGTGGACGAAAGATACTTTAAAATTTTATTACGAACATTAATTGAGCTTTATAGATGAGGTAAAACGGTTGTCTGTTTAAATTAAATAGCCAATGTATTATCTGGCAAGTTAAAACATTAGTGTTTCTTGGAAGTATACTTTATGACACCTAAATTCTGATTTTACGGAAAGGAAATGTTGCAATGAGTGGTTAGATAGAAGAACACAAAGGATTTTCAATAAAGTTTTGTTAATCGTGACAACCAAAATCATAAAGAATATTAAGTAAGTAAAACTTCAAAAATATAGGCATAAACAGTGGCCATCTGAATTCATTCTACATATTGACTTTGCCAATCAGAGTATTATTAATGAATATACTATTATTTGTGAATCGGTAAAAAATTCACAAATAACAATATACATAACAGTATTAGTGTACATATTTAATTTAAATTCACCACCGGTTCCTGAAAGGCAGATCAACGAAAGACTAATAAATAAACTAATAAACTGTCAAACGTCAATTGGGTCATTTGATTTGAATAATTGATCAAATTTTACTCTGAAATTTACTACTATTTTTTTCTGATTTATTATTGTAAAATCAACCTAAGTTAAGCCTTTCAGAAACCGGCGCTCAGAGTCAACCAGAGCAAAATTTGAATGACTTCACTTTTGCATAAACCTATCCATAATGTAATCTGATTTGGATCATTTGACTTTTTAACAGTAAACCACCGGTTCCACCCATCCTGATGATAAGGATGTCATATGTGACCACGATCACTTATCATCACCTGACCCTCTAATAGTACGTAAGTTATTAACATAAACAGATCGGATGGTAATCCTAATTCAAGCTGAATCTATTAGCATGTATATTACAGTTAAGTTTTAAAATCGTGAGAAATTAAGTAGGTACCTGAATCTATTACGTCGTATATAACAGAGTTCAGTTTTAAATAATCGTGAGAAATAAAGTTCCAATAACTGATTACACTTTTCGATACAACTACATTACAATCGGCAGTAGGAATCAGCAATATAAATATTTTCAGTTCGTTCACGCTCACCGTGTTACGATAGGGATATGAAAATGTCTTTGAATGCCGTTTTAAGTCGCTTTATCGATCGTCTGGGTTTAGGTGGTTGCATTGAGATAAGCCTTTGTAAGCTTTTAAATAGTGTTAAATTTACTAATAATATAGCGTTAACAATTGGAGTATTTGGAAAACTATTAAGTTCTTTAATATTAGAAATAACTTTAGTTTTTGCCAGATACTTAAAACTCTCACTTCCAAGCATTGTAGTGTGCTCTGTTTTGGGAAAACCAACTAGGCTTAATCGAAGACCAAATTGTTCATATAAAAATTTTCGTAACATATACATAGACTCACATTTTCTTGTGCCTTGCGCCCTCGGGATGACCGGACAGGGCAGCCCTGGGTTTAATTAGAAAGAGCACCATAATATTTAAGCTCAATGCTCAACCGCACGCCCCCACCAGATTTATAGCCGAGTTGCCCGAAGATAAGCATCCATTAATTAAAAAAATATAATTTAATGAGTCCGGACAGACGTGTTTGAAATGTTGTGATTGCTTTAACTGGACGCGAGGCGCTGAATTTGTTTTGAGGTGAATTTATTGTTATTGAAATTCGTATTTATAACAGAACTGCTTTCGCTGAATCCAATATGTCTGCTGATGTAAATATTTGACTCGTGTCTGTCGCTTTTATTGTCGGTTTAAATGTCCTTATTTAAATGCTCGCGCGGACAACTAATTTATCTTTATTTGAATTTGCGATGCTTTTATCCAATTTGCCTTTATTTATAACTATAACCATTACATTTTTTATACGAATTTTAGTATGTTTGTTATGCACGGAAGACACTACGAAATTCATAAATAATACATTAATAATAAAAACAGTTTTATTATTTTAATGTATCATTTATTTGTTTGTATTTATTCTCAGCCACAATAATGCCACTTTTAATATTCCTCCATTTCATATAGTACCTTTCCCCCTTTTGTAAGACGATATTCACATTATTGTAATATTATAATGCAAGGAATGCTTTACGATTAACTTATATATGTAGACATATGTATCCTAAACGTAAAGTGTTCTTCATGACACGATTTTTTATTACAAATAATATGAGTTTTTGTAGTATAGAAAAATATAATGAGACAGACACTATCTTTGTGTAGGCTCTGGTGTTCTTAAATAGTAGGTGCAGTTCAGTGGTGGTACTGTCCATGTATAAATTCCGGCTATTAACTTAACAAAAGTTTGCAATTAGTTTTCCTTGTTAGACTCCCGGTAGATCTCGCCTCTTGCTATCGTTTTCTTTGATTTATCTATTCGTATCTACATCTTTTCTCTTTAATTGCCTGAGTAGTTAATCTTAACGCCAGCGTCTTGTACTTTCCTATCAAATCTCCTTTAATTACTAGTAGTTAGACCACACTGACTGATTACAAATGCTTATCAAATTATATAAGTACATTTGATTGGTTAAATGATCAATTAAAATTATTGTAACTGTTTGTTTTAATTACATCAATTATTATTAGTTGACACTGTTGCTTCAAGTTAGTTCAGTTTGTCCAGCTTAAAAACTGGTAACATTTGGTTTGGTTATAATAAAATCTTTTCACAAATCCTTACTAGACACTAGCATTCAACGACAATTTCATTATTTATCAAATTGACTTTGATAGCGTTATTAGCCCTTTGGTGTAAGTATATAACTCTTGAAACAATTACTGACCTGATTGAATGTATTGGAAATAAATTTCCTTGCGTATATGTGTCTCTCTTTGTATATGTGTCTAGTATATTCAGGACGTATTTTTCATTATAGTTTTAATACGCCTTTATACGGATATAGGATAATGTCTTGAACACCATTTTATTTTTACAATCGCTTGTTCTCCGTATTTGGTGTTCAAAATTTGTGACACGATCTAAACCTATTCTGTTTTTGCGTCGAAAAAATGTAGCCGGTTCACGCTTTCTTGCACTGCGCCTTGCGAATCTGCTGAAAATTTGAAATTCAATCCCGTAGGTAGCCGGTAAGGGGCGAAGCTCCGAAGTTGGCGAGGTTAACGGCCCTGGACAACGTTTTTGCCGCCATTCTAGACCTCTTTTTTGAGAGTCCGCAATTATTTTTCAACTTTTTACCACCGTTACTCAGCTTGCAACTGAAATTAAATCGTTCACACGATTTATTTGTTCTGCACGTTTCGTTAATCCTCCATTTGAGAATAGAGATAGCATTTAGTTAAAAATTTTCGTATATATACATACCTACAGCTTTGCACGTAAATTTATTAACTTTTTATTAAAATCTAACATCATGTTTTTATATATTTATGAGCTTGACTAGCAACAATAACAATAGAAATATTATTTTCTTACATTAATTAACCAAAATAACTTTCTGTATTGTATACAAAATAGCACAAACAAAGACTCAATAAAAGCAAAACAAAACATTACAAAAGTACTAACACCATCGTCAGATAGCTTAAAATAGGCATTCTCTTAAAAACCGTATTCAAGATGGCCATCGATATGTAATCTGAACAAAGCCTTTTCGAGCTTAATCCCAGTGCCCTTTCGAGATAATCTGACGATAATTAATTCATTAAACTCAAATCGGGAATCGAACAGTTCGCATAGGCGATCTCTACAAGTCTTAATTGAAGTCAAATGGGGGTTCGTGAGTGAGATAATCGAAAGCCATTAATGATTTGAATTTAGAAGGGCACTGTTTTGAAACAGGGCGGATATACCATTGATTCAATAGTGAATGAAATAGCTACAAATGATTGCTACTTTAAACTTAAACTGCCCAAAATCACTAGGAGTTTAAAGAAATTCTTATAATCTCTTGCGTAGGCTAAATAGCGTTTACACTGTTGATAGGTAAACCGCCGCTTCCCAAGAGAATGATCATGGAAAAAATGTGTTAATAAACTGTCTAATCTATGGTCTAACGTGAATTGGGTTTCTGAATACATGATTAACTCATTTGACTAAATTAATTGATCAGTTAAACAAAGCAATCAAATTTACCACCGAATTTCAAATACGACTTTGTTTTTTGATTTAATATTCTCAAATCAACATTTTATAAACTTGAATTTGAGATTCCATAACACACCTATTAGTTCAGTAAGCTTTTGATAAACTTTTTAGAAACCGACGGTGGGTCTAGATTTAATAATTACTATAACAAAAAAAACTGCTGTATTTTTTTAGTTATAATTAATATAACATACTGTAGAATTTTAAGATGTAAAAAGTGAACTCAATTCCAAAATTATAATCTTGTTGTAATAAAGAAAAAAAGAGTTAGATTATGGTGAAATTTATCCTATAACGTATATCTTTTGAAATACTTATTTAAACGCAATTACAAGTTTGAAACTATTTTCACAATTAGTTTTGTTTTTATTCAATGTTCTTTGATTTCATTCTCTACCATACCTGTTTTACAATAATAAATACAATGAAACATCTTCTATATTGATTAAATTAGGTTTCGACGCATATGGTCTGATCCTTAAAAAGACATGACAAAAAATATTTTTTCATTGGTTCGGTAATCCGAGAAGGCAAGCCTTATGATAATTTAATGGCTACAAGTAACCATGAATTTAGGATTTTAGAAGTTATGAGACAGAAATCCTTGGTTAAAGCTGGTCTAAATCAAGTAACCACTATTTAAAACATGCGTCTTGGAAAATATCATAAACTTTACTTAGATTACTATCACTTTTATATGCGAGAATTTCGATGATATTAATGCTGATGTTCATTAGTCAAATATTGTAGAAATAAAATAAATTGATTGAAATGAAAAATAGAAATAATTTTGTTTATTATGTACAAAGTAATGAAGATTCATGGACGAAGATCATCCTCGATCAAAAGCTCAGTGGAAAACAGCCTATCAGAGCATCTACAAAAATCGCCAAAAGTCCCAATTCAAAAACATACACCGATCGCGGCATTAAAAGACGCGCCCGTAAAATCTTCGAAAATAAGACAACGCTGCTGACTGTATAAAGAGGAGGGACAAAGGGAGGACGCGGAGGTGAGGTGAAGTGGGCGGGGGATCCTGGACCAGTTACAGAAACAAAGATTGCCGAGAACGTCGACGAATAAGTCAGTATATCAATCTCACCGCGTCAACTGTCCCGGCCGAAACGACCCACGAAAAAACTCGCCCGCAAAAAAACGCCGCTTCGCAGTAAAAAGCATTCGACAATGAATCGCATGCGCTGTGAGAAGTGCCAATTAAAATTTGATAGATATAAAGTGGTTTCCCGTTTTCGGTGCTCCCGGTTTTCGGGTAATCTGGCAAGCTGTCGTAGCATTTCTAGGTACAATAACAAGTTTAACACACTTGCAACAAAATAAAAGTCCCAACTAAAGTGCATTTGCGATTATATTGATATTAGTAACACACGACATAAAATAACAAAAAAAACAATATGGATACAACGCACCCACGCAAATCTAGCTGCAAGGACACAATTAAGGGGAAAAATATCATCTTTAGTAATACAACCTTAAATGTAGATATCAAAACAAATTTAAAGGACAATACAATGGTTGGAGCAGAACACCAAGGCAATTGAACATTTGCGTTTGATACTAATTTAGGCATGGATGAAGCATAATTAACAAGACTGGACGCAGTCGGTAATGTCTACAAAGAACGTTTTCAACGGATTTCTGGTTTTAATTAATGCATCCAATTAAATCCACGGCATGACTAATGTAATAGATGACTATTCAGAAGAAACAAATATTATTAGCGAAGTTTGTGTAGGATGTATTTAACAAATTTGATATTGCTACAGAGTCTAAACATTATAAAATGCAATCATTGTGATGTATTCAAATATTTTTTGCATTACATACAAAGTCGTACAATATTCTGTCAATAAGATGTTAACGAGTCCTTCCAACATCATAGTCAAAAGGATACAGGTACATAAATATTTATGGTGACCGTAAATAGCGCTGCGGTCAATTTGGTACGAATACCCGTAATCTGGGTAAATTGAGACGAGTACGGTCTTCTTTATACATACAGATGCATAAAGTGATGAACAGACTGAACCTATGAAGCATACTTTTTCTTATGATCATTATATTGCCCATATAAGTAACCGCGACTTCTTTTAAAGTAATTTCAAGCATACGAGGACTAACGTTATTAAGTATGTAAGAAATCATACATCAAAATACATCATGTGTAAAAAGTGATCTAGTGCTATGTATCTAAAGTAGCTCCTATTTCAAAAATAGGACAAAGATAGATTCGACCTGTGTAACTCAGTAAGAAAGTACTTTTTTGTACCGAAACCAAAAAAGTAATACAAAAACTTAAAATGGCATAACAATCGGGACGTAAACTCGAGAAACAAAACTAAATGATGTTAAAAATTGAAAGTCGTGTGTGCGTTGCACTTTAAACCTTGTCAGTTTTTCATACCACATAAGGTCGTATGTCCCATGAAACAAGTTTAAATTGACTATTGTTTTTGAGATCTGCGCCTTAGGACCTTAGTGTATAATTATCATTGTAAAAAGCGGGGGTCCAAATATGGTAATCGACAACTGTCGTTCGTCTTACTGACTATTGATTCTGTTATTGTCGATGTTAAGGCAACTAAGAAGTTATATGAAGATTGTTTACTACACTCAATTTTGTATTTTTATTTGCTTTATTTTAATTGTTCTGATTATTAAGTAATTTTGCTATACAATATGTATTTAGGATTGGTAGGTAATTTTAAAAACTTATCAGCCATTCAACAATATAGATACCTATATAGATAATAGTAACGATATTTAGTGTATGTATCCTAAACTGTAATATTAGTCAAACATTTAACCTGTGTGTCACTATTAAAATATTTAGAGGTACTCCGAAGACGAAATATAGCTATTTTATGTCGAACATTGAATTTATTACGAGGTTGAAATTGTATACAATCATGTCTGAAGAGTTTCTGCTGGGAGTTATAGATAAAAATAATGTAATAGTTGAAAACATACTGATCATTAATGGAATATGTTTTAGGCCCGAAATATAATTTTAGAAATTATTATGAAGTTAGTAAATGATAGAGGTTATTATCACTTATCTAGAACTTATATGTATAATGTACACGTAAATCAATATCGTTAATTAACGTATTATTCAAGACTTTAAATGTTTCATGGTTACTTAGCAGTAGTCAAAACGAATAATCATTTTCTGTTTATATTTAAAAACAATGTAAATAAATAAAAGCAATAATCTTAATACAATAATCACTATTGTACTTGTTATAAAATATTGTACATGATTCTGAAAGTACTTTTTATATCACCAGGTAAACAGCTAGTCCGCTACAGCATCGTCTCCGGTGATGTAGATCATAAGTTTACCATCGAGACTCACACCGGGGCAATTAGAACCTCTGGTCAACTAGACAGAGAAACCTCAGCGTCGTATTTACTGAACGTGAGAGCTGCCAACGGAAACCCTGCAAGTTATGATCAAACACAAGTAAGTATCCTTATAGATACAAAAAAAAACATAGTATAATCGTGAAAAAACGAAATTGTGAAATCTTCGAATTCGCACTAAGCCAGCGAAACTACGTATTTAATAATTCTTAACGAGTCTGCGAATCCTTGGTGACCTAATAAAAAATAAATGTTTTCACAGGTTCAAATTGTACTAGAAGATGTAAACGACAATGCACCAGAGTTTGGTACTTCGTCAGTAAGGGTATCAGTAGCAGAATCGGCAGCTATAGGCTCCGTCGTGTACGCTGCAAGAGCCACTGATGAAGACGATGGGAAGAATTCCCAGATCACTTACCACCTGGTATCTGCTAC
>DWJN01001986.1:0-16334 GCA_018248895.1 Carystus phorcus | reverse complement strand
ATAGACAGACATTACAATAAATACATATGAATAACCGATTACAAACACGTTTTTAGAAATTCTTTATATTGTTGCTCAAATTAGTCTTTCAGTGAAATTTTGCGGGTGCTTAATGAGATGGAGTTTTCGTAATGGTAATCATAATATTATGTAAAAAAATATGAGGCTTAAAATTGCATTTCCGTACCAGGCGTGAATAAATTAACAAATCGAAAATACACATTTTTCAGGGAAACCATTTTTAAGTTTAAGTTTCATCTCTAAATTTATGTTAATAAATACTTTTTTTAATTTGCTTTAGGTTTTCAGATCACTATGAATAAAACAATCCTAATGTCTATTGTGCATTAAAGATATATGTATATGGATATGCAAGTTGACTTATCAACCTATTTACGCCTGGTACGGATGTAAATATATATGACGTCTAAATTGTGTGTTAACTATGTATTTTATACACCTTAGCCACTAGTTTTAAAGCAGTAGACACGTTTTAATTCATCACAAAATAACGAATTATTATTTAGCAATTATTCGATTACAATACAATCCCATCAATGTCCATTAGTTGTAAACGAACTGTTGAGTGGGTATTACATACAGTTCATAAATAGATGTTTAAAACTGTGCGTTCAGTAAGCGTGCCCGCCAAGAACTTTCCTGCTCTACATTTAGAAATCAGCAATCAAGGCGCTCGCGTCTTCGAGGTCACCACAATATTTAATTATCGATTCCTGCGTCAACATATCAAATTTACTTCTATTTATTAACTAAAAATTAAAACATATTACACCAATTATATCTTAGCCATACGTGACATACATAAAGTAGTTGTAAATATACTCGTATGTGTTAAAATTGACTGAATTAAAAACCTCGTAAAAAAGATATGGCAATTGATGCCAATAGGCAATAAAGCATATTGCAATAAACATTCAAAGTGTTAATAACGTTACATCCTTTAATATAGTAGGTAATTGATGCGTACAAGTTTCAAAATATGATTTCTCAAAATGTCCTTCACCAAGTTCCGAGCAAGTTTCACACAGCTGTACGAAAGGCTTAATAATTACACGTAAAACGTTTGTAAAATATCGTTTATTGACCTGAAGAGCCAACAGGTTTGCTCAATGAGTAATTACCACACTACTGTATGAAATGTAGACGGTTAGATTAAGTTGTGGATATAAAAAATAAATGAAATATGGGACACATAGTATAATTTATATGGTGTAATCGGCCTGATACATAGTTCTTTTGCCTACGTTAAAAACTCCATAGCAGTGGCTGCGCATCTTTGAAACATCTTATCTAAAACCATTTCACCAATTACCATCAGGTGAGATTGTGGTCAAGCATTACTTTTATTATGTAAAAAAGCTAACAATCCAAAAATTATTATTTATCTATTTCCTTCCATTAATTACATATTTATACAAATTTGATTTCATGTCATGTTCTAAATTCATAATTGAAATCGCTTATTAACTCATAAGACCCCTATTTTGTTGTTAAAGTTTACTGAAAAAAATGGTTGCTAATACTTACACTACATTGGTTGATATTTGTCTATTGAATTAAACTGTCTATTAATTTAATACTATGTGCAATAATATAGAAAACGAAAGGAATAAAATTCAAATAAAAAAACTGAAGAAGTTATACGTCATAAGAGGTTTATACGTAATAACAGCTCTTAAGTAATTGATATGCGATACGCATTATATAAGGAGGCAATGACCTTACATTGTGATAATGGCGTTATTGAGAACTGAAGTGTGTTGGGATTTCCAGAGAAAATGCGTCATACACGAATCGAAAATGTACCCTCCGGTACAAGTATGAGGGGCAAAACACTTACAATCGGTACTTGCATCCCTTTACGTATTTGAAAAACCTTTGTTGAAACCTGAGGTCAGTAACCTTAAAGAATCGTAACGATTATCAAAACTCTAGACTTTATTTAGAGAAATTTAAGGATAACAATGCAAGAAGAATAATAATGATTATTGACATAGTAATTTAAGGATAAATAAATTAATTAAAAACTTTCACAAACATTTTTCAAAAGTCAAGTTACGTAACGTACGTTTACTAACTTCTCACAGTGACTTTCGATATAAATTGAGACAAGAATTTCCAAACAAATACATATATTCTATTAGTAGTAACACATGAGTTTTACTATTAATGTTTAACAATCTTGTTACAATAATCAACCTTGTGTCCCTTTGTCGTAAGAATACTTATGATAATATTAAAGTAAATATAGATGGTGGTATAGGAATAAGATTTTGTTTTACGACATCCTAATATGGCTTCGATTAATAAAGAACTGATCGAAGTAATATGGTGAAGTTTCAAAAACTAGTATATGGCAAGCGTAAGCACTTGCTATACAATAGCTTCTGTAGGTTTAACAAACATGTATTATTAAAAAAAAATGAATATCGTACGAATACATTAAACATTACTAAACAAAGAATTGACCGTTTCAAGGTTCTCAAATTGTTATGTTTTGTAGCAACGATCTGAAAACTGAGCTTACTGTATTCTGGTAACTGAACATTGACGGAATTCCCACTATTCAGTTATTTACAAACTTGAGTCCTAACAGTACTAATAACTGAATATAGACTTACAGATAAAATGAAAAACATTGGTTTGGGTTCTCTTGCGTATATAAAGGCCCCGATTATGATTTTTTAAATACATTTGCCATGTGCAGACAGGGATCAGTTACAGTTTTATTATATGTATATATAAAAGATGATGATATAATCTTTCGCCGTTTCTTCTCCTCAATGTAAAAGCACCTTTCCGAAACGGTGGTAGAATCAAAATAAATGATTTCGAATTTGAATTTGAATTTATACCCTTTGACATTTTAAATGACAATCGACATTCCGGATGCAACAGAACTTTAAATTTACTCTTTAACTTTAAACGTTATTTCCCGATCTTTATACATAAATTTAGTTGAGCAGAAAATCTATGTCAAGAATGCACCCGAGTGAAGTATGGTATGTAGAGAAATTACTGGTACTAACGAGCGATTCCGTCGAGACACAGATATGCGTAGATTAACAACCTGTTTCATCAGATACATACGTACTTTTATAAAAAAATAACAACAATAATATAAAAAAGTACCTTTTACGAATAGAATTACAGTACGAAAATTAACAAACTACCATACGTGGTTGAACCTCATTGAATAATCAATAAGTTTGATATAACGATTATATTCTGTAGTTAACCTATCAATACTATATATTTCAGGGCTTCTATAAGGAAAAGCTTGAACCGTGTAGTAGACAACTAATGAATATATAGCATAGCGTGATAGAAGAAATAAAAATATGATCTAAACAAAATTCATAAAAATTTCAAGATAAAG
Source organism: Carystus phorcus (assembly GCA_018248895.1). NCBI lineage: Eukaryota > Metazoa > Arthropoda > Insecta > Lepidoptera > Hesperiidae > Carystus > Carystus phorcus. The sequence goes on along the minus strand of DWJN01001986.1, from coordinate 12,934 downwards.
ATTACGACAATTTGTTACCAGAATCTTAAACCGTTCACAGCACTAACACTTTATTAAAATGAAACACATTAAATCAAAACTTACTGCTTAATAAAACAATAGTTTTGACTTTGTAGAAAATATTCAATGTCAAAACACGACTTACAGATAAAGGGTACTATAATGTAGATGAATATAAATGATAGAGACGCATGGAAATATATAGCTACAGCCATTTCTACTTAAGTTAGTAGGTAATTGTAAAGTTGTTTAAAGTGTTTATAACTGTTTAGTACGACTACTAACAAGTATTGTTTAAAAGAAGTGCTGAGGAGTTTCTTTCGCCGTTTCTTCTCCTCTTGATAAGGTTGCCTCCTACTCCTGTCTCATTTTCGAAACGGTGGTAGATGCAAAATATTTGACGTTCATAAGTGTATTTATAATACCAACATGAAATAAATTTGAGTTTGAGTTTTGAATAAAATTTATTTTCTCTAATGCTTACACAATCTTCAAGGAATGTTGACACCGCGGTTCAGAAGACGTGACAACGTTATCTAGTGAGACGACAATGAGTTATGAAAGCTTAACAGTCATATGCATGTTTCATACATTGAACAACAATAAACTTGTTTTGCCAGTCATTCGCCTTCTTAAAGCTATTGAACGGAAATTTCAAACCATCCAATTTGTCAGGAACAATGTGCGTCTATAATTTGACGGTTGTTGTTGAAAGCTACCACTATCCAAAACTATCCAAAGTTTGTTATGCTTTCACGCCAAAACTAGGCAACCGATTATTATGAAACTTTGTGCACATATTCTTAGACGTATTAAAAAGGACATAGGACACTTATCATTTAAAAAAATAAATATATCTTAAAAATATATATATTTATTTAAGGGCTTCAAAGCGAGTAAAGCCGCGGTTAAAAGTCTGTCAGCAAGACGATAAACTAACTGTTCTAAATTTAAAAGTATCTCCAAATTTACATATACCCACTTGAGTTACTATTTCAATTTCTTCCCAATGATCCATTTGAAATGGCTGTAAAATCACATGAATAAGTTATATTTCATTACAATTTACCTGAAGTTTGGATAATAATCACAAACAAACAATATCTTCTTTTACAGTGTCCCTTCGAACTACAGAAGACTTTAAGAAGGAACGCAGAAAGTTGGTGGGTGGTGGACACCACTCGCCGCACAACATGGCGGGTGTACGAAGACATTAACGACGAATACATCAGTGCTAGAAATACCACGTAAGAGTTTTTTCTTCTCCGTTTCTTCTCCACGTTATAAGGCACCTTTCCGAAACGATGCTCGATGCAAAATATTTCACGTACGTAATAAATGAAATAGATTCGGTTTGAAATGTTACTAAAAGGAAGCACTCCGAAATACTAAATTAAATTGTTTCTACTGCCAACTTTGGCATAAAGAATATCATATTCACGACTATCATGTAACTTCTGCAATCGCGTGGTGTCTTCTCTTATCAATGTAAAATTAGTTGTTGGTAATATTATTTCGTTTAAGAAATATCTGTGTTTATCCAGGAGCCTCTTGTGCCAGCTCAGGCCGGAGATGGATCAGTTCGGAGTGTATAAGCTGAACGCTAGTGGCGAGGGATGCAGTGTCACCGTTGCTAAGGAGCCCGTCGACATTTATATGCGTAAGTTCTGCTGAATTGTCCTAAACACACGTAACTATGCTCTTGAAATAAGAATGAGACTCTTTAAAACAAATCATTTCATAGTCCTTCTAGGAGTCATTATTTAATCCTTTTGTAATGCACATTAAATTAAAATTCCTTCCTTCTTCCCGTCAGCATTTCAATAACTCTTAGTAAGATCTTAAATCTATGTTTTCATCGATAAACTAAATATCTTTTGGTACTTATCAATTTATCATGTCTATTTTATCTATGGTCTTGGCCCGGTTCGGTGTTCTTTGATGCTCTTCGTATAAGTGTTACTATCAATGTTTTGTCTAATCATTAGAGTAATGGTAGGATAAGGAATGTGCTGAATTCAAAGTTTTTTCTTCCTCGATAGAATACGCTGGTTGTTCTACCTCCCATTTTGCAGAATCGGGTGGAAAGTTTGTATCATCTAGATGACAACCACCTGGTGTGATTTTTACTATTCTGAGATAAGACGAAGTTAATAACTCTTTCCGTGTGAGTCACGTACTATCGCGTGGCCCGTCTCTTGTTTTATCGATTGCAAATATTTATTATTTCTAATATCCATGTCAAGGTGTAATCATATCTAATTTTATTCGGAGAGTTTGCAAACATGTTATGAGTATTTTACCAAAAATAACCAGCCGAAATATATTTCGCTACATTCGATGTCCTGGATATGTGGATCAAGGCTTCGACCTCGAAAATACTCAAAACGGCAAATGGGTCGGTATCAGTGTCGTCCACTTATAAATACGATTTATTAACTCCGTTAGGTTTCCTTCATAAATTGTAAGCAGATGTGACCGAGGTTCATAAAGCCCATTCAATGTCCTCGCTGGCCTTCAGTTTGTAAATATATGTATTAGTCACAACAATCTTATGTAAATATAAGATAATTATATGTAAAGTTATGTGTACTATAATTATGTAACGACAATGACTTACTTCCCTAGTTTCAAGTAAAGAACACGGTCACGGGTCAAATACATTTCGTACTTGAATTAGTTTTGAATACTCGTTTGAGTGACCTCTGTCGTTTAGTTGATGCTCACTTGATGTCACTATTAATAGTGTCATATAAGTTATTGTTCTCAGGCTGTTTCTAATGTCTTATTCGTGTATGTCCGTATTAATCGCAACAGACAGAATAATACTGGAATTGTTTGAATGTAAAATATATTTCTTATTATTTTTGTCTTAATTGCATTTTTTGTCAATTATGAAATTCACCTTCCGTTATTCGTTATAACTCGCCAACGCAGGAATAAAAACCGAAATGCCCACTTCATTAGTATCTTAATCTTAGATTCTTTACGTTCCTCCTATTTATGACAGTCAAAAAATAAAGAAAATAAAGGCAAAAGTATATAACTGCGCATATAGCTTTCTGTCTCTCGCTAAAAGCCCATATTGATCAAGCCATAAACAATAAAAAAAGACTTAATGAATTGATCTTAAAGCAATCTGATTTTGCCAACTAATATAAAATACGCGGTTTTTGCTACTTTTTTCCCATCAACTTGTTAGTCATGCTGTTTCTAATGTCAATGGGCAATGGTGACTTACCAAATGTCGTTCAACGACTGTTTACATAAAATAACCATTGCAAATACTTAATGAAAGTAAAACAGTGTAAAAAAGATAATATTTACGGTACGTTAAGCTTACGGTTATTATGTAAGTAAAACCTGTAATTTATTGAGAAGGCATAATACTTAACTACGGTCTACCACATAAACATCTTCGTGACAAATTTTCCATTTTCAACGCTTATAAATTTTCTTCGTGCCCATTTGATAAAGCGGTGAAAACAAAATTGAGTTACGGATTAGATAATGACATACTAGACAGATTGAAGTAATTGAGTGGTACTTTCGTTTTGTGTGACGTTATGATCTTATTAACTTCAGTTTTCTTCTCAATCATAACACGAGATGGGTTGTATATTTTATTATAAGGATTAAACATACGAAGAATTTAACAACAACTGCACTTCTTTTCACGCGGTATTTAGGAATTGATGTATACCTATTTATATGGGATTGGCAAATTTATTTTGCAATATATTATATGTATAGTATACTCTAATGGTTTTCTTGTATATATTAATAATTTAGTATCACACACACGTCCTGGCGGAAGAATTATATACATAACGTTTTATGGCTATAATGTATACATATCGTATAATAAGTTATAACTTTGCAAATGACTCCGACTACAACCTACTAACTGGAATCGTAGACATTCGTAGACTAAGCGCTGTATTTAAAAATATCATTTGTAAGTAAACAATTTGTTTATACATTCCCAATATCATGACTATAATATATAAGTACGCATTTGTGAGAAGTATATTATTATTGGACCAACGATTAGATCATCAAAATACGCTGTCATGAACTAAAGCGCTAACGATATTGTATTTATTGACTCATGTACTTGTGTATTATCAATTCATCGTCTCTGCAAGACTCTTTTTGTATCTCTAAGATCAATCTAACTGGTTTGTATAATTTGCATTTGGACTCAGATGAAAATGCGATATTAATTTAAATATTTTAATTCATCCCGTTATGACATTGTAGTCGATGAAGAAGGTCCGATCGTTTGCGAACCCTCACGAGGCAATCTTCAGTATTAACGTGGGTTGCAAATTGCTCGGCACTAAGTGGGCGGGGCTTAGTGTCCCAAATCCTTTGTTGAATGAGACGGGATTTGATAGACATCTTCCGTTAGGAGCGTCTCAACTTGCCAGTAATCATTTGATTAGCTGAATGAGCTATAGTAATCTCTTAAAGTTTTGCTTGTGCATTGTCCGTATTATAAACAAAACATTTATTTTAACATACAATTTTATTTATAGCTTTTTTTTATCTGATAATAAAGTCGAATAACTCAAAAACCATAAGGCCTTTTGGTTTGTAAACTAACTAGCTTTATTACCCATCGTCATGATAACATTGTTATATAACTGCTTGGCGATAGGACGTCGGCGCAAGATTGGCCGGCCTAGTATACTAACCCCAATCTCATTTTGCAGACCAAAGTATTGTAAGTGGTAAGTAAGTTAATTCAGATTGTAAAAAACTTGTATGGTTGGTGCCGTTCATGAATGATGAGCGAAAGATACTGAAAACGTTAAAGAAACGATAAATAAATACAGAAAAGTGATTATATAATTATTGCATGATCGAATGTTTGGAATGATGTTCTATTGTGTTATAGTGTGTGGTCTGCTTCACTGTCCCTTTACCAATCTATATAATTAACTCACACAGTTATTATTTAAATATACATGAGCATCACTCATCATATAACAAGATTTGATTATGTTTATCTATCGAAGTTGTTTTTCAATACACAAAATGTTGCTTAACGGTGGCTTAACATTTGAATAGTATGCGTTGGCTGTCTTGTACGTCATTGTACTCGTATACTTATACTTACAGAATGGGTCTTAACTACTCTTAACCCGTTACTTAAACTTCAACTTGAAATTAGAATCAGAAATTAGACACACAAAAATCGTCATTTGATATAATTAAAAAATATTACTCATATCTTAAAAGTTACAACTCCTAGCAAACTTGGTATCTTTCTCATAAATAGAATAAAATAAATCCCAGAAAGCCATTCGTTCCTTATTAATCCTGTTCTCCATTCTAATATCAGTGTCAATGATCAAGCAAGGTTTGTCGTCTCCTGTAACTGGTTCCCAGATAACAGGTACTAGATCGGTCGTTGTTGGTGTTGGATTGCTGAAAAGATCGAATTTTCTCATCAAATTATTTGTCAACTTGAACCGGAAAAAAAAATGTTTACAAAGTATATAAACTTACCCATTTTTAACAAAATTAGACCATAAAGTAGTCAAACGATCGCTAATCAGTTGGTCTTCATCATTTCTTTCCCCGGAAGAATTTAGTTCAAACAAATATTTTAAATCGGAGCTATGTGCAGCAGTTGTTGCTCCTGAATTTCCCACATAACTAAATTCATATGCGTAAATTGGTTTTGCGTTTTCATTTAATAATTTTTTGATAGTCCTTTGAATTGGATGATTAAATATGAAATCTGATTCAAAGATTTCTAGTTCTGACGTCAAAGATGGCGACACAGGCTCATCTCCAATGTAAAAGTGTCTAATAATATTGGAAGCAGAATTTAAAGTTGCATCATCAAGGTTAAAATTCCTTGTTAATTTTTCCTCGAATGGATCTCTACTAAAGTAGTCAGATTCGTAGCTACCAAGAATACCTGCCTGTTCCGTTGTAGTATGCCCTATTAAGATTGGCGTGTTTTTTACTTTTTTTGAGTTGGATAAAGAGTAAGGATCACTTTCTATGAAATTTTCAACACCGCTAAAAGACATTTCCTTGCAAGGCCTTAATTCCAATTGAAGATCTGTTGTAGCAGCAGACACGAGAGTATGGGGAGTTTGTGAAAGAAAACTTAACGCTTCCTCTGTATCAGTGGTATTAAATCCTAAATGATTAGCAATTTTCAACGCCGCGTCAGTATCTCCTTCGACAAACATTCCATCTACTTGAGGAACACCACTTTGTGCAATTACTTTATTAAATAATTTATCTTTGTCAGAATAAAGGTGAAATAAAACGGAACTTGCTCCGGCACTTTGACCAGCGATAGTGACGTTGTAAGGGTTTCCACCAAATGAGTTAATATTCTGTCTTATCCAACGTAGCGCAACATTTTGATCCTTTAGGCCTTGATTTCCAGGAACTGAAGGAATACCTAGGCACATAAATCCATAGGCACCTAAACGATAATTTATTGTAACTACTATTATTCCTTTTTTCACTAAATTTTTTACGCCAATTTCGCCGGCGCTTCCTAAAGCAAATACGCCTCCATGAATCCATACCATAACTGGTAACGGGTTTTGTGAACTCGCTGCGTTAGGCACATAAATGTTTAAGTTAAGGCAGTCTAAGGTCTCGTCATCACTTCTGCTTGTTCTCGGAACATATGGACTAAGAAAAGCTTGAGGACATTTTTTGGATCCATCGTAGGCATTATAAATTTCCTCCTCAAATCCGGGATGCGCCAATGATGGCTGTAAAATAAATTTAACTTTATACTCACACATAATAGTTAAAGTAGTTTATTTATGTGGCTTTTTATATATATAGTGGCTTTTTATATATATACCAAAACACATAGAGGTATATGCATATATATTTTTGCATATTTACACTAATTAGAGACGTACTCACCCCGAAAGGATTATTCAAATCAACTTGCGCATAAGGAATTCCAAGAAACGAGGCATAACCATCCTCTATGGATTTTATTCCTCTAATTAGTCCTTGATCTATCTTAACTAATGGATCTATCCTAATATTAGCACTATAGACACTATAAACTAAACATTTTAAGACAACTAACAATAACAGCCTCATTTTTAGAGATCCATAGGATCTTTAGACTACTAACACAATGACAACTATCTGATGAATAACACGATCGAGCTATATAAGAGTGAGGTATCTTTATCTAGACAGGTCGAATTTTCATCATTGTTATCGAATATCTGAAGTGCTAAGATACAGAAATGTCAACACGCTTCTGAAATTCCCAAATCATTAATATTTCATGTAATATTTTTCTATCTTAGTAAGAACAAGTTACTTACTTATGAACATGGAATGTTATGTTACTGTCTTTTATTTAAAATGTCGAATACACATACATATTATACACATACTTCTCGGAAGTGAGATGTAATTTTCATGTAACTGCTGTTTTTTACACACTAGATTCTTTAGACCTTCTAACCCTAGCTTTTTTGACAATCTTAGCGGTAACAGCAATTCTAGAGGTATCTGTAATAAATTGCATTCCAGCTGTGCTTCTTCTCCTGGGAATGCTGCTAGGAGTATGGGTGCTGTATGGTCTTGTGAAGCTCATAATGTCACGGATCAGACGGACCGGCAAGATGCGCTACGGAGACAAAGAGCTTGCCATACAACAAAGACTACGGGCTCTTGATACATTTAGAGGGCAAGTATAATAACAACTTAACAGAATTGGAAGTTTAAAAATATTTTCGTAGATTATTCCTTATTTATCAAATAAAGCTGAAACGATTATCAATAGTACAACTGTACAACGTAATTAATTAAAACGTAAAATTAATGTGTGAGATTGTCATGGGATTCCAAAACCCAGAAACATAGTATTGTCTATTGACTGGTTGTAGTTTGATTTAACTCAACTATGGATGATTTTTTTCGTTCAAGTTTTCCTTTATATTTTTATACATAAACATAATAGGTAGATATTTGGTATCAAAATAAAAATAACTTACAAACAAAATTACGAACAGGGTCGTCAGTATATTTCGAATAATCCTACTTTGTGAAATTGTTAATTCTGTCGCAGTACACATTCATTAAACATTATATAAAATTCACATTGGTGTCACGAAGCTTTAGAATAGGTTTTAATTGCTAAAATTTATCTATTTACCATACAATTCTAAGCCTAGCAGCATTGCCCATTATCATTACGGTGATGTGTTCAGGATAGCAATAGTCTTCATGATTTTCGTGAATGACGGCGCGGGCGGCTACTGGTGGATGGAACACGCGACGTGGAACGGGCTGGCAGCTGGAGACCTCGTTTTTCCAGCGTTCCTTTGGATCATGGGCGTCTGCATTCCTCTGTCGGTGAAGAGTGCCTTTGCAAAGGGCGTACCTCGATGGAAGATCATAATGCATATCGTTAGAGTGAGTAAATTTACTTAACATATTGCCTACGTTAAAATTACTAATTAATCTTGGCTTGTCCAAAATTCTCCATTTATACAGTAAATAATTGTACTTTAAAAAAACTTGAAGGAGTAAGTACATATATCAACATGTTTTTCATTGCAAAGTAATAATGACGTATCCTAACTATTTTTAAACATGAATGGAGTTTCTAGTTTGCCATAAATCTGGCTTAAGAAATGTTTACTCTAAGTGACAGTAATAAAAAGGCTAAAAGTGAAAACGAATATATTTAGATTAAAGAATGCAATAACGGTCTATAGATCGAGTGATGTCGCGTCTTAATTAACATCATAAATAATTGATAGTTTTCAATGTTCTTGAGAGCTGTCCCGAAGTGCAAGAGCGTAAAGATTACATAAACGCGAAGTCGCGAACGCGAGTCGAGTCGTAGCGCAGTTCTCATACGCGAACTGGTTCTTCAAGTATTTGCTAACAATGAGGTGAATAAGCCGACGGTTAACCTTTACATGTTATGTAAGGGTTACAGTTATCTGTTAACAGTAGGGTTGTACTATTGTACGTCGCTTGTGATAATACTATCTACTAGTATCACAATAATTGCCACTCAGTTTTTTTGGTGCATAAGATGAATGATTTAAAAAAAAAATAATCAAATATGAAGTTAAATTCCTCAAATAAAATATGTATAAATCAGAATATTATTAAATTTGGTCGCTAGACTTAAATTAGATTTTATCTACGATAGTTTTTTAATTTTGAATTAGAACACAAACTTTTCAGATTTGTTACTAATTTGATTTAATAATATTTTTTTTTTCTTATTTAATTTTATTTATTTATTAATAAATTTGATTTTTAATTTGATCGAATTTTTTCGATTAATTTACCTTATTTCATGAAAGAATTTAAAACAAGTAATCATACGAATATAAAGATAAATATTGGTAGGTTTAAGATGGCTGGTGACGAAATTTTGCCCATGATGTACACAATTTACGAGCCTTTCCAATCCCGTTCACTTTCACGTATTACATCAACAACTTCCCTATTTCTTGGCATTATGCTTGATATTATCTCCAAATACGTGGTTCTGAACCATACGCCGTTCGCATAGTAAATGCATTGAGCGTTTTTGCAACATTTTTCATTGGAAATTCTTCTCGCGTGATGACCACATAAAAACTCTCTCCATCCAGTTCTACAATCGCCTCTATATTATTCCTATATGTACTATACATTACTTTCTTAAATTGACGTACGTTGCAGGCAGAGTTTTCAATGCATCGATGTATTACAAAGATAAATATATGTCGTTAGTGTAATAAGTTGTTGAGTGAAGCCGTCATTAGTTGTCTGATAGTGACCTAGAGTACACGGACGCGTCCTGGTTTCGTTTCAATGGGTAAATGAGACTGTAAGTAGTGAACGAAAGTAATCTCTTTGTATTTTTTGTTTTCGATATGAGGACGTACTAACTTACATTTCTATTTTCTCTATTGAACACTTTATGTATTATTTCTTACTTTGTACGATAATATGTTACTTTTTAATAATATTACAAAATATATATAATCGCTTTGTAGTAAATAATTATTCATAACCACCCATGTGCCACCTTATAGGGTTGCCGTTCTAGGACGAATAAATCACCACTTATTAATTGTTTCCTAATGTCTCCCCCAGAGGTCGTGCATGATGTTCCTATTGGGCGTGTCTCTAAACACGATCTACGGCTCCAATATGCTGCACGAGCTCCGTATCTTCGGCGTCCTACAAAGACTGGCGATCGCTTACTTAATCGCTGCCGGCTTCTACGCTCTTACAGCGCCTAAATACTACACCCCGCCTAGGGTAAGTGTAAGTTGATTGACATGAAGTACATTGCTTTCTCTTTACTAAAAACTGTTTAACTGACGATGGCAGGTTTCCTCACAATGTTTTCTTTATTCAAATATTCAGTTACGTAGTATAGTGCATCGTTTTATCAGGACTTGCAAGTTGTTCTTTTATCTATCCTATAAATAATGTTGCCAGGTTGCAACCAAAAGCACAAAAGTAAGGATTAAAAATATGTGATAGGGGTTTCAAAATATTAAAAAAGAACCAATAAAATGCGCATATTTTTAACAAATATAATTGATATTTTTTTCGTTATCGTTGGTTATTTGTAACGGGCAGTAATTAATTAAATACTTTTTCCTATAATGACATACCAATATGTTTAATAATTTGATAGATAGCCTAAGTCAGTTCAATAGTTTTCAATATCAGCTATTCCAGACTCAAAATATTTTTTTTCTTCAAAATCCCACTATCACGATACTTTAAAAAATACTCAATAGTTAATTTTTTTCAGTCGCTATAAAATTTTTCGTTAAACAATAAACACTGAAATTTATTTATATAAAATCACTAACTAATATACGGGATACCGTTTAAATGACAGCTTTATTAAAAAACGCATCTTCTAGCTTGCAAGCATTTTTACTCGATGGTGGCAAATAACGAGAAAAATCTTACTCACACCTCGCATACTAAAGTCAACCGTTTTTTTATATTTCGTACCTTTCAAGGTTTAAAGTAATTCGATTGTATTTGGATTTTTTTTGTTTTATTATTGTATTTAGACACTTATACATTTTTTTATTTGTCCTATGATCAGTATTGTTTTTATTGTTTTACTAAATAATATTTATATGGTCTGAGACATATGTATTTATCACATGTATAAGAGTAGAAAAGAAATGTTAGTAACATGCAACCTGAATACTAAATGGGGGAACATTCGTAAAACGTGTTTGTATTACAGGGCGCCTGTGGTCAGGCATTGAAGGATGTATTGTCGTGTCTGTGGTGCTGGGTGCTCGCAGGAGTGCTGGTCGGACTGCACACAGCGATCACCTTCACCATCCACCACCCTGACTGTCCGCCGTGAGTACCCTTTTATAATTAAAAATTTAATTTATTTCCTCTTCACAAAAATACATGTTACAAAGTAAGATGCGTCAAGATAATTTTTTTTTACAAATTTATACATAACTAGCTGACCCCAGCTAACGTTGTTTAAATGTTGTAAATTATTATTATAGAACTATTTAAATAAAAATGGTATAGTGGGTTAACTTTAAAAGCTAGACATATGCCGTCGCGGACTTTTTTATAGATCTTTTAGAGGGGAACAATATTGTAATACATGATTTTTGAGTAACTTTCACCGTTTCACCGAAAGCTCTAAATTTTGCTGTTTTGTCAGTATTTTTTATTGCTGCTCCTCTCCTATTCATCTTAGCGGAATATTATATAGCCTTCCTCCATAAATGGTCTATCTTACAGTAAAAATATTTTTGAAATCGGTCCAGTAGTTCCTGAGATTAGCGCGTTCAAACAATCGAACAAACAAACTCTTTAACTTTATATTATTAGTAAAGATGTCGAAGTTACTGATGGATGGGTGGAAGACAAGCAAAGAAAGGTATTCGAATGAAGATTGAATTGAATGAAGGTTTATAGACTAAACTAAAAACCTAAAGAAAACAGTGCTGAGGAAGTCGGCGGGGTCAAAAGTCAAATACATAGCAATGGATTTCTTCCTTCCAAATGGCTAATTAAGTGATTGAGTCATTAGTATATCTTAAATATTCTAATTAAGTGACTTGCTAAACTGTTGGTATACTTTCAGTGGTTACTTAGGACCTGGCGGTAAGCACGATGACTGGTTGGCGCCGGAGTGCAGCGGGGGGGCGGCCGGGTTCATCGACCGGCTGCTTCTAGGACAGTCCCATCTGTTCCAGAACAGTGACGCTCGACATGTCTACGGGGGACCGCCCACGGATCCTGAAGGCTTGTTAGGTAAGAAAAATAGGTAAATTAATTTAGATGACTTCGAATTTTATATAACTTCGAGGGTAAAATAATTAGTTATGTAAACTGCATGTATTTTTTAACAGCACTTTAATACGAAACAATAACTTTTTATCTAAAATTGCCCGTGAACATTAGCATTCCCAAAAGATTATGCATTCTGAATATTTCTTTTTTCTGCAAAATCTTTCGACATTCTCATTTTCGACAACGTAATTTTAATATTACTCAAAACATGATTTTTGAGATATAAAATTGTTATTTACCTACATAAAGAAAAATAATTAACAATATCAAAATATTTTGACGATATTATAATGTTTCCTTCAACACATTAATGGTCTACTACTGAGTACGGGTCTCTCTTCAACATTATAATGTTATATGTCTGTAAATTTGTATATCTATACTTCTATACTAATATATAAAGCTAGAGAGTTTGTTTGATTGTTTGAACGGCCTAATATCAGCAACTGCTAGATCGATTTGAAAAATTCTTTTAGTATATGATAGTTTATTTATGGCGGAAGGCTATAGGTTATATAACATCACGCTAAGAGGAGCAGCAATAAAGAATATTGCGAAATTGGCAGAATTTTGAGCTTTTGTTGCGTGCGCTGAGTAAACGGTGAAAGTT
>DWJN01001985.1:0-16338 GCA_018248895.1 Carystus phorcus | reverse complement strand
TTTTCTTTTTGATGCCGTAAAAATATAAAATCACCTTAAGACCACTTACGCCTTTATTCTTCTCAAGGTACGATTTATGTGACACGTAAAATATGTTTTAGATCTTATGCAGTGTAGACTTAAGATTTCTTAACTGTGTGCACATAAATTATGTCACCTAAATGCACTGGTGTGTCTCTCTACATAACCTTCTTTCTCTTTCTTTTTTTATCTATCTATATATATTTTATCTATCTATCTATCTATATTCTATATCTATCTATCTGTGTGTATTCTATCCTTTTTAATTATTATTAATATCATTTACTTCTAATACAATTTTGTTTTCAATAATGCTACTTGCTCGTAATCTCCAATTAGGATTCCCTGTGTCGGTGGTATCATGGTCAACCTAAGACAAGGTCACACACCCAGACGGAGAACAGAAATTTAAACAAAGTGTATAAGGCTTTTACTAAGTTAACGCGCTTTATCACCCAAAACTACACTCAAGACTCACCTCTTACCATCAGGTGGGACTGTAGTCAAGCATTAACTTATAATTAATAAAAAAACTCATCGTTCAAATTTCTGCCTCGCTAGGAGTCAAACCCAGGACCTTTCGACCGTCGGTCTAAATCCATTGTGTCACACGGATCGTTAATTACTTGCATATTTTCTATTCTCGTCACGCCATCTATAGGCAAATTGCGTCCTTTTACAAATAGCGCTGAGTCTGTCGCTCTGCCTATTGTCATCTCAATGACCGTTTATTGGCAGTCGTAAATCAGGCAAACAATGAACGGACTCGTTGAAGGACAGTTTGGTTAACGATCGGGAAAATTCTTGTTTGTTTACCAACTTTTTTGTTTTATTAAAGTTACAATTGAAACGTTTACGCGTCTTAGAGTTTGCTGGTAGAAACTTCTTCGAACTTAGGGAATTGTAGTATTTCAAAGTCAGCTTGTTGTACATGATTGGTTGAATGAGATAAGGTTCGGTTATTTCTGAATTACCGAAAAGTGGGCCAGACTGGTCATTTGATGATAGGTGGTTACATATCTTCATAACACCTATCACGTCACTGACACGTTAGCGACGAGAACTTTCCTGAATTCATATTTGTTCAAGATTTCAGGATTCATTTTATAAGGGCTAAATAATGTATGTTCATACGATGTTCGATAAACTCAACAGTTTTCTATGAAAACTAAAAGGTTATTAGAGTTGTAAAATTTTATGATGTGACAATTTCCATTTGGTTTTACGTTATGAAGTTCTATAAACTGCTTAGTCATATTAGTAGCGCCATCTAACGACGAAAAGCGGAACTAAAATAAAAATAGAGGGCTACTTATATTTTTCACACAATTGTTAATTTTCCCTAGTGTAGGTATTATTTTTTTAATTTGCCCAATACATTAGGGCGAATGAATTATTTTTCTTTTCAGAGAATACATTTTAATAAGTGTTCTTTCTTGTTTCAGATAGTTGCAGATCATGGGGTCGTAAATAATTTAATCATTGCAGTACATAAAAAAATCAGTAATTTTTTTTTTGTTACTACCAAGAATAAAATAAACATTATAAAGAAACCATTACAGTACAAAAACAGTAACAAATTACACTTTTTACTTCAGTATTATTTACTGAACACAATATTTAAAAGGTAATCTTAAAATACACTTAAAGTGATTTATAAAATACTTATATTATACCAATACAAACAATATAAAATGTATTACAAAGTAAAATCATAAATATCCTAACAATAGGTACAATAAAAATAACCTAAATAAAACCTTGACAAAATGCAATTGATTTCCGATGAACTTATATGAGTCAGTGCAATTATGAACCGTATCAAGTGACCTATACGTTTATACGTTTTTTTGAACTTAAAGTAAATGCAAATGTGAGCTGTGAAAGTGAAGCCAATGAATGATTGAGAGACCAAAATGTTCTAACGTCATACGATTTAGAAATCCGAATCGAAGATGCAGACCAACGTACAGATAGACGCAAAGAACCTTCGCCACTCGCCCGAACATGGGAAAGGTAAAGGCGGGTACCGGGTAACTGCTGAGGTAAGTAATTACATTTTTTATTCGTTCGATCGTTCGGTCGTTCGTTCGATCGTTCGTTCGATCCTTCGTTCGTTCGTTCTTTTGTTCGTTCATTCATTTATTTATTTATTGAGTTACACCAATAAAATGAACACTATCACAATCTTTAAATACGCAAGATATGCACATGAAATGATAAGTGTTACCTCAATTATAGGTGTAAACAGCATGCATTTTAACGTATTACACAGTTAACAATAAATAACTTAATTAAATATACTTTAAAAAATAAATCATTATAAATTATACGATTACTAAAAAAGAATATAAGTTATTAATTATCCATTATTACAAAAGATTAATATTTAAAATTAATTAAAATAATAATACATTACAAACCAATCCATTTTCAATTTCAATTTTATTAATATTATAGGCCTAAATGCTTATGAAAAACACACTGGCTCTATTAATAATCTTATGTATTCAGCGTTGCTTAGAGCAGAAGCCCTCTTTAGAAGAATCGTCTAGGCATTGGAATCATCATCAAAAAATATTTGTACTCCTTTTTTAAGAACTGTGATTTAGTCGTTCAAAGAATTTGCAGAAGCTAGTTTCACATTTTGCAATTTACAAGTTGTTAATAAACGAAATTTACCAAACTTTCAAATTATTAAATTTATCTAAAAAAACCCTTTGAAATTATTCATAGTTATGAAGAAATTTCGGTATTCTTTATTTAAAGATACATTTAAGTTAGGATGCATAATGGGAAATTAACATTGATTCAATAGAAGTTTAAAATCAACAAAGCTTACTAGCTCAGCTGGTTTTGTAAGCGATCAAGACTTAATTGTGCCAGTTAACAGATCTTGTTAATTGTACCTTCTGTGTGAATTTAAGGTACAGATTAAGTTATTATATAAACACTATTTTCAAACAGCACTGCAGCAAAGAAGTGGTAATCTCCCTCGTAAATTGGCTTCAACGCTGTAATCAAAGAGCGAAACCGTTACTTTGAATAGGAACCGTTTGGCTCTTTCGAAATAATTCGATTCTCAAAAATCTCTCTCTCTTTAACATAATTACTTAAACCGGAGAAACCTTGTTCAAATGGACAAATAAAAAATATATTTAAGTACCCCGCAAATCACCTTACTGTACAAGCAATAAAGATGAAAATTACGTGGCCATTACACCGCATAAAGTAAGAATTTTACGACATGGCGAATATTATTTTTGATGATAAAATTTTTATGTCTCTTTTTATTGGGAGAAAAATAATACAGAATGTACAGAACAACGGTTTTCCGCTCTGATTCTCCATATGACACAATATACTTAGTTGTATAGAAACATTAGACTTCTTAGAACCGATAAAATTATATTCTGTTAACATCTATGTCTTTCCTTATTATTATAAATGTGAATGTAAGTTTGTTCCGCTTCCAGCCCAAGACTACTCAACGGATTATCATGAAACTGTGTACACATATTCTTAGAGTTATAAAAAAGGACATAGGATACTTTTTATAAAAAAAGTAATGATTTTTGATTTAATGGCTTCAATGTTCGCGAAGCCGCAGGCAAAAGTTGCTTATTAATAAAATTTTAAAGTAATATCAAACCTGCGTACATTAAACATCTTTTGTATATAAAAACTAAGCAGGCATTGTTACCAATACAGAGACGATTTTATCAATTATTAACCGACTTTAAAAAAAGGGAAAGTTGTCGATTCGACTGTTTTGTCATGTGTTACCTAATAAATTTTTACTGGGTTGAACCGATGTTGATGATTCTTTTTATATTCAAAAGCTGGTAATTGTCTGGTTATGCCATTTAAATTTGAGCGACATCTGACGAGTACTTTTTGGGTTATCCCTAATAATCTGCATAATCGTTTTTTTTTGCTCAAACGTGTTGTTAGTACTTCACTAGCTCTCAAGTTTCTAGCCAGGACAAGGTGAATGGTTTGGTGGTAGTAGGCTCATAATAGCAGTAATAATACTAATAACTTAATAATATTCGGTCGGCAACTAAGTCATTGCCGATTTCAAATAAGAAGATAATTTAGAATTTTTGTTAAAAAATATGACTTTATTAATTTAGATATTGCCCGTTCTTGTGGTTGACCTTTTTCCATCGTTCGGACAGTGTCAAAATTTTCCGTTCGTAAAATGTCTGGTCTTTGCTTTGCTTTGAGAGTGAATCTATCGACAAAAGTGGCAATGACTTAGTTGCCAACCTATTAATATTGATAAAATAATCCTTACACGCGGTCTGCCAGGATGGGTTTGGGGTTTATTTGATTTAGCACAAAAAAATACTTGTTACTTATT
Organism: Carystus phorcus; assembly: GCA_018248895.1. Classification (NCBI taxonomy): domain Eukaryota; kingdom Metazoa; phylum Arthropoda; class Insecta; order Lepidoptera; family Hesperiidae; genus Carystus; species Carystus phorcus. Next base: position 11,951 of record DWJN01001985.1, on the reverse strand, counting down.
ATTATTAATTTATTTCAAGTAAGTAAACAAATTCAAATTGAGATTCATGTTATTTTATAAACAATGATATTATTTATATGCTAACTAGTAGACCCGGCCACGCGTTGCTGTAACTAAGGTTAACAATTTTGTTAATAATCGTACACGGCCATCTGTTAGAATCTTATGGAACTAATTCTTTGTAAGATATTAAGCAAATAATTTGCAATAAAATTATATTGCCACTATAAATTGGGATCTGTTACAACTGATCATTATGGGCACGGTGGAAGGGAAGAGGCGTGCTGGACGCCGGAAAAAGTTGTGGCTGAGAAACGTGAAGGAGTGGACAGACATCACCTCTGTCGAACAACTATTTCGCCTGGCCATGGACAGAGAAAGGTTCAGAGAACTGACGGCCAACCTTCAGTAGTGGGTCACAGTATGTTGAGTATGAGATGTATTTGTTGAATATAAAAAAATACTAGCATTCGATTCAAGCTGTATAATATAGAAAATTACAATATTTTATTTTGATTCTGTTATGTTAACAAGTTAATAAAATTAAGAGCATGCTAAAATGGCTGAATTTAACGCTATGCTTCTAGTCGCTAGATGTCGCAATAACCAATTTACGTAACGTAAACCTCGTTACAATTTAGTTCTTCAACTAGCCGTTGGGAACCCTTGGCGCCATGATAGTAAAATCACTGCTACTTGACACTAGATGGCGGGTGTAGCAGCAAAAACGATTGTAGCTTAACGAAGTTTGTCACGATGTATCACCTGTTGCTAAATACACTACAATAACATTATCCAACGAAAACCTAATTGAAATGAGAATCTATTCAATTACTTACAATGTAAAATTTGGAGTTATACTAATTGGTCCCGCAAATCAGTCGAACTGAGAAGTATGAATTATTGTCCCTACATAATCATTCATCCCCATGAAGTTATGTTACCAGCAGCTTCCAATCTCCTCATTATTCAGCAACACTATCATGAGTCAACCACGAGAGCTGGATTTTGACTCAGCCTTGTTCTTGAAGGACTTTACATACACATAAATTATGATATTCACGGGTTATTAAGTGTTAGAAAATTTTGAAGGTTTTTTCAGTACGCTTGGTTATTGAGTTCTTTTTTTCTATTTTTGTGTGCTTGAACAGATTAGAATGACATGAATGATTAGACTAATTGCCTTGAAGATATCTGAGATATGATTTATATAGACTTGGTAAGAGAGTAATAAACAAAATATGTGCTTTTTTCGCAGCTGTTACTATAAATTAGGTGTTTCTAATCAAAAGTAATTAGATTAATAATCGATTTATTAATAGAGAGAAGAAGAAGCAGACTTCAATACGCCGTATTAATATTCCAATTCTGAAGTCACACGCCTCAATTAAAGCACATTATTAGGAATAACTCAAAAATTACTCTTCAGGGACACCTGCGTGACAAACCTGCGTCAAACTGAGTGACAACTCAGTTTTATAATTATGGTACTACCACATGACAAATACCAACTTTCGAATACAAAAAAAATCATGCAAAGCAATACACGCAGTAAAAAGTTATGAAGTAATTAATATATAAGAAAAATACAGACGAATTGAAAATCTCCTTTTTTTGAAGTCAGAAAGGGACAAATTTAAAAACAATTACAGAGTTGTCAGCCTCTCGGGATTCTATAGGTTGCATTTTGGAGAGTGTGCGCAGGAATTACACGAATTAATTCAACCATCCCCATTCTATCATAGGACGTCACGGCGGGTATCCATCCCTTCGTTGTAAATATTCCTCCAGTAGGAACCACGCGGTTTGCCTCGTCATTTATAAATACCTACTGCGAAGGAGTGGAATAAATTTTCCGCATCGGCATTCCCGTTTGATTATAACGTTAATGTCTTCATGTCAAGATTTAATAGGCGTTCACAAAGTTAATGCGCTTGACCATCCAAGATTACATCTCCGCTTACCATCAGGGGGGACTGTAGTTGACTACATGCTTGAGCATTAACTTATAATTAATAATAAAATTCCTGATAGAAAATAATAGCAATTGTTTCGTGTTTGGGTGCTATTTGTAAACATAAGGCGTAGGTTCTGAAATCATTTGGGGTTGCTTGCGGCTAGAGTGGGAGCTTGAACCACCTACCAGTAGTCCTGGGAAGGACGATGGTATTAGTCTGGGTTATGGGTTTTTGTCTTCAACCCATTAATGGCCCACTACTGAGCACGGGTCTCTCCTCGTCACTGAGGAGGTCTAGTGCATACTGCACCACGCTGCTCCAATGACCCCCGTGGCGTAATGCTCACCAAGTCGGACCGCCGTTCGAAGGTGGAAATTTAAATGATGAGTTTAAATATACATATGTTCTCGGTCTGGGTGTGTGTATGTCTTTCTATGTTGTCCATGGCACCCACGACACACTGTATCCTAGTGTGGGGCTATGAGTGTGTGGCGTTATTATTTATTAATGTGGATTGGTGGAGGGGCCAATCCCGGTATAGCAAACTAACAAACACCGATTTGAGATTATGGGTTTTAGTGCGGTAAAAATCCCACATAACCTTGTGTCACTCCCACGGCGCCGGGTACCTTTTGAAGTTTTCCACCTCGACAAAAAAAGGTTTCGAAATCAAAAGAGGCTACGAGGGTCGGTTTTACTACAAATCAGTCTTATGGTACTCGTTTGCTCATAAACCTAGCAAATTGCGATTGCAATTTATTCTTTTGTAAGTACAATCCCCAATGTAGCATTGCATCTCGTAGCGTCGAGATCTCGCCGTCCATTGTATTAAAACTGGGGTAATTGTGTTCCAGGCTCGGATTTGTTGCTGGGAGTTTTTTCTCGCTTCCACATAATTGAATTGTGTGAACACGTCTACAGAGTTCAATTGTGTTGAGTTTTATGATAAATGACATAAATAATATTACGTAGAATGAACATGAAACGGATCCAAATGGAATTGAGTCAAACCAAACTGGGGGTTACTTTTGAGGTTAATTTCAATGTCAAACATACATATAATTGAAATCGGTACTGCCGTTCAATTTACAAATAGTTATTAAATATGTAACTGTAAGAATACAACCGCAATACCAAGCTATCAAAATATACTCAAGAGCAGCGTTTATCACTCTCCAAAACCAATCCCGGTGTCGATTAGTTCTAATTTTTAGAACAGAATCTTAAAATAAAGTGGCGCTAGTGTTGAATTGAAGTACGAAATGTCAAAATCTCAACGTCGATCGATCGGAATTAAACTCAATTGTAGACCCGTTAATCTGAACAGGAACGATCGACCTCAATTGATCTGAAACTCAATTGATCTGAAAGTAACTGAAACGAAATGAAAAGTGTTTGGTAAAGGCAGATTTCAAACCAGACCAGATGTTATGCCTGGGGAGAGGCCGAGCTCCAACTTATACAACAACAATTGTTCGGAACTTGTATATATGAAAACGACGTAGAAAACTTCGATAGCGTGATTCAGGTCTGGCGTGACGTCATCGTTTAACATATTGTGCAGCCCCACTAGTGAAATAGTGAAATTGTCTATACATATGTGGTCTTTAGTTGTATTTATATACGGATGATTCGATGTGTTACCCTGCAACATAAAAAAATATATTGGATCGTATTGTGAATTTAAACTGTTCTCGAATCAATTAAACAGATACAAAATTTTATCAAAATCAGTTCAACCGTTTAGGAAGAGTTCAGTGACATATACGGGACAAGAATAATTATAACGATACACCAACTTTTCGTATGCTACGTAAGAAAATATTTATCCGACTTCAAAATGAAAATTTACAAAGTCACCAAATGGACTAAATTTTTTTTTATTTATTACAAGTTAATGCTTGACATCAAGTCCACGTGGTGGTAAGTGGTGAGGATGTCTAAGTTGGTGGACGCATTAACTTAGTAAAAGCCTATTCACTCTCCTCTTAAATACATTTTCATTATTAATAATTAAACAAAAACAAAGGGTATAATAAACTAGCTGACCCCAGCAAACATTGTTTTGCCATATAAATTATTATTTTAAAAACAATTTTATGATAACCATAAAAATGGTTAAAGCGGGTTAACCTTAAAAGCTAGTCATATGTTGTCGCGTTTACAACTTTTGGAGCGGAACAATATTGTAATACATGATTTTTGAGTAACTTTCACCGTTTACTCAGCGCGGGCAATAAAAGCTGAAAATTTTGCAGATTTCGCAATATTCTTTATTACTGCTCCTCTCCTATTCATCTTATCGTGATGTTATATTGCCTATAGCTTTCCTCCATAAATGAACTATCCTACACTAAAAGATTTTTTCAAATCGATCCAGTAGTTCCTGAGATTAGCCCGTTCAAACAATCAAACAAATAAACTCTTAAGCTTTATATATTAGTATAGATTACGTTTCAGCTTCAGACAAAATAATTTATCTAGGAGACATTCAACCCTCAGCGTCAGCCTTGATCAGTTGATCGGATTCAGATAGCGACAGCGACGCAAAAAATTCCAGCCACCCAGATGCAAAACCTCTCAGACAAGACGAATTACTCTGATGGTAACTTTGACAAAAGTTTTGTCGTCGACGCTTGAACAGTAGAATAACGCTATTATTGCTGACGTGGGAATAGTAAAAATATTTGGACTTATCTCGAAAAGACACATTTTAACAATTTTTAGGATATACCTACGTATACTAAAAATAATGGCACGATCTGGAACATCTATTACACCCAATATTCTCTAAACGTACAGGATTAAATCAAATGTCATTTATTTAATGGTTTAATGAGCACATGACGCATGTATAAAGTTACCATTTTTAATCGTGAGACTAAATTTGGAAGGTAAAAGAAAACTTTTCTCCGGTTATTCATAGTGATGGTAATAAAAAAAATGTAAACTGGCTCTTCTCATATTCCTTCCTTCTTTACCTTTTTATCCTATTCAAACTGCTGTACTTCTAATTAAACAAAGATAATAGAGAATCCATTGCTCATAGACAAAACACAAGAAACACTAGAAATTAAACTAATTGAAATATTAGAATTTGTATACGAAAACTTATGTCCGACTACAATTAAATCAGAAGTTAAAACACTCATATATAATTTAATACAAAATCTGATAATAATAACGTCCTAACATTTTACTAGATAGCAAATATATTCCTGCATACATCTACGCATCGGAAATCAAGTTACGTGGGCGTTAAGAAAATGCCAGAGTCAAGAATTATAATAGCGCTGTTATTGTTACTCCTTCATATAAACTGGAAGTTATAAGTCTGTTTCCTATCAAGTTCGTATAAGAGAAAGAGTAAAGGTCGTGCCTTATACCTATTTGAACTAGTGTGGGCTTATAATGAGGGAAGACAAAATACATGTGACGAGAATGGCGATGGATATGTGGGTGGATGAAAAGGATGAGAGCGGCGATAGAAAAGATGGATAGATTATGTTAAAGAGATTATAATGGACTAAGATAAAGGTGATCAAATATAATTAGGATGTGAATAAGAAGATGATGATTTGTTGGGCTAAGGGAGTCAAGTAATGAATTAAATTCTAAAATGCAGTGGCTTTAAAGGACTCAGTGTAAAGGTGATAAAATATAATTAGGATATAATAAGGTGATGATAACTTGTTGGAACTGAAGATATCAAGTAATGAATTATATTTTAAAAATATTAGATATTCACGTAGGAGAGTAGTTATATACCATCTAGTTACTAACGCACTGTTTATTGTTCGTCACTTATTAAGATGGCGGCAGAAAAGTATCCACTCGCACATTCATACATATGATATAGATAATTATACAAAAACGAAGTGGCTTTTGACAAATTACGAATTATTTTGATCGATTTACTTACCGTATAGTTTTATTTTACGCCCCCGTAGCTTAGTAGTGACTTTGCTCCTGTGTTTCTAGATTCGGTTGCTATCCGGGACAAACATTTATATAACAAATAAATGTTTATATTTTTGATGTTATTCATGTTACCCGCGACACAGAGAATTCTAGAGAGGATAGACTGAGCATATACTTTCTTAACAAATTGCAACATGTGTGTAACTATGTAGTTTTTAATTTAATTATTTGTTTGGGTGAAGAATATAGAAATCTTTACACCCTTTTTTATTTATTTAGAACTAGTCAATGCTTGACTACAATCCCGCCTGATGGTAAGTGGTAAAGTATGACCATTATCCCCTCCACCAATCCGCATTACATCAGCGTGGTGGAGTATGCTCTAAACCTCCTCAGTGTTGAGGAGAGACCCGTGGTCGGTAGTGGGCCATTAATGAGTTGAAGGCACATAATACCTTTTTACTTCCTTTTTTTTCATTTGATAGCTTGTGCTTATCATGTGGTTCCATATAAATTTTAGCATCTAACCAGTAGTTTTTGAGTCATTGCAAATGATACGTATTAAGTTGATACGTATGACTTCGGTATTAGAATATTTATTGCGGCGAATTTAATTGAAGTCGGTTTTATCTTTTGTCCATTGACAAAGCAATTATCACTTTCACGTTGGTTATGAAGTCAAAATAATCCCCCAAAATAAATGGCCAACACCGAAGTATATAAGCCACTTCATACGTGGTCACCATCGCCCAAGGACGTTATAATACCCAATAACTGATGCGTATTTAAGAAATTAAACAGAAAGGAAAAGAAAAAAAGGAACAAAAAGATAAAGCAATAAAGAGGGAGAAATTGCTGGCCGATTTCTATTTAAAAGAGAAAGAAAGGAAAAAACAAAAGAACAAAAAGAAAAAGCAATAAAGTGAGAGAAACTGCTGGCCGATTTCCATTTTTCTCATTAGAATATCTGACGACTTTTCATCTGAGTTGTTTTTCGTTTCTTAAATCCAGGAACAATCTCAGGGGATGCGTAATAAACCCGAGACGGGTTGGAAAACAGTTTTCACCAAGGATTCTCCTCCGTTCGGGGACACACTAGCTCTCATATGTCCATGGTCGAGTAATTAGGTCCCTTGGATCAAATACCGCACACACATGTAAGCACCGAGGTAATTGACCCGCTACTTAATTAGCTCCTCATCTTTGGAACCGAAACACGTAAAAACATTTCCCGGCCCATTTAAGGACCTAATGAAATAAAAGATAATGAAACAAAAAAGATCCGGGTAAACCTTTATTACATTTATAGGAAGAGCGAAAGCGTAAGCTTAATGTTCAATATGTTTCATATATGCGCTAAAACTTTAGTATATTACGTGCTGGAATTAAACCTGGGTCATTTTGGAGAATAATAAAAAAAGTTACGCACTCATAGTACACTAGTATTCTGTGTCATGGTTGCCAACAGAATTTTGGACAGGTTAAATTTTAAATTTTTACCCAGGACCCTTTGAACGACGATTCGGCATGGTGACAAATGTGCCACATTTAAACTTAGACTAGTATTCTGTTTCGTGGGTGCCATGGATTATATTATGTGTATTTTGGCAAATAGACAAATTGATTGATTGATTGATGGACACATCCAGATGGAGAATGTAATTTTGAACTGGGAATCGAACCCAGGACCCTTTGAAAGGCGATTCGGCATGATTCACCATGATTCACCATTGCGCCATATTTAAACTTTTATACTTCTCACGTAAAGTGCACGAAACTGTATATTAAACGGGGAAGGTACTCTAAGCTCGGAACTAGTCTGAACAGATGGCGCTATTAGAGTTTGAGTCAATCATATGTCGGTTAGGTATTTTTTGAAGTACACCCTCCGTGTTATATGCTTTGGTATTTTTTAAATTTTTAATGCATATGCCGTCTCTTTTATTTTTGGAAATAAGTGATATCCAATATTTTAACATTTAACACATTACAAAAAACTATTTTGCCACAATGATCTAAGGTAAGTCGACAATAATACACGACCCATAAAAATAACACCAATACTAAATTAATCAAGTACCAGCTGTTTATGTCACTAACTATTCCAAGTCGAGTCACAAACTCTAGTACCGCCAACTAGTGGGAAACATCGGCAGCCGCCTTCCCCACTGGTCTAGTAGAATGGTCCGAACTCTCGTAAAATACCCTGTTTATATACAAGTGGGCATAAAATATGAGAACTAGCTGTTTACGTCACTAATCAAGTCGAGTCACAAACTCTAGTACCGCCAACTAGTGGGAGACTTCGGCCTCCTTTCCCACTGATCTAATTGAATGGTCCGAACTCGCGTAAAATATAAACAAGTGGGCACAAAATATGAGTACCAGCTGTTTATGTCACTATCCAAGTCGAGTCACAAACTCTAGTACCGCCAGTGAGAGACTTCGGCCGCCTTTCCCACTGGTCTAGTAGAACGGTCCGAACTCGCGTAAAATATAAACAAGTGGGCACAAAATATGAGTAGGTACCAGCTGTTTATGTCACTAACCAAGTCGAGTCTCAAACTCTAGTACCGCCAATGGGAGACTTCGGCCGCCTTTCCCACTGGTCTAATAGAATGGTCCTACCTCGCGTAAAATTGTTTATAAACGTATTTACAAGTGACGGGAACGCGACGATTCCGGCGCGAGAACGCGGCAGTACCGCGCCGGCGGTCGGCAACGCGCCCGTGCCGATCATCCCATCAACTGACGCGATCTGTGCACCATCTTTATAAATTTTACAACCTATTTTAGATAAATATTAGTTATATAACGTTATAAAAGTTATATAGTTATACAACCCGTAGTGTTTAGCTACCGAGAAATTGTTTTTGTAAGTCGTTGCTTAATTGTCGATGTACTGTGATTAGTTTGTAACTCTTCAAATTATGTTAAATTATTACAAGACTTAATTTCGTTAAGGCATTAATAAATGGGTTACTTGAAGTAGCTACTCTACACAGATTTGCATTACTCTGTACATCGTTACCATCCAAGGCTGGCCAACAAAAAAAAAACAAAAAACGAAATTCCTGTTTAAAATTCCATTACCAGGTCACTAGGGATGAGATTTCTATCAGAAATAAAAAGTACTTAAATATTCTGTTCATCATCGACAATTAAATAAAAACATTTTGTAGGTAATAACAATTGTCGAAATTAACCTGGCGTAAACAAAATGTAATAAAAAGCATGTGGTCAACATTCCCTCAAACAAAATTGGCTCTTATGTATCGGACATAATAGCGTAAATTAAATATGTTTTATTTAGGTAATTTCGTTAAACAATTGCACGTGGCTCAAACACCCTCATACCATTATCTTCTAAACACCATTCAAAGGATAAACATTTTAAATAACCAATTAAATAACTGGCTAGGTTAGTTATACCTTGTTACACTCTCACCCGGTTAAATAGAATTAAATCTGTTGGGTGAAATAAAAAGAATGTGAAACATCGTTTGTATAGCAAAAAGGACCTTTATTTCCGTGTACCTAAAGTATAAATACTTTATTTGAATTACAATTGTTCTTCTACTGGGTTTATGAATCCTCTGCGATTTAGAAAGATAATTTAAGGCCAGTTTTTATATAAAGAAAATATTTTCTTACTAGTAACCGCGGGTTGTATTTATATTATAAATTAAATGCATAAATATCTATACATTAATATCATATACTGACCCAGTTAAATCAATCTGTATAATCAATATGTAATGCAAGAAATAAAAGGCTTTTTTTATTTTATTCTACTTAACCGCTTCTAAAACTTCTCTAACTAACCTTTGCTTCGAGAACCTTTTATACCTTAGAACTCATAGTTGAAAAAATGTGTAAACGGGAATTTTCATTCGTTATACCTTTTTATATGTGAACCAATTAAAATAAAGTAATCGGTCAATGTTACCTTAAGCTTAGAATGCATCAATGGAAATTATTTAAATCTTAAGCCCTTTCTGAGATTCTGAAGATCCTTATTTGGGGTTCTATTTCCTTGTAAATACTTAATAATATTTTTTCTCACATATTTTGCACATATATCCATCATTATTAAAAGCTTTTATATACGAGATTTATCTGTGCAGAAAAACAAGTAAATTAAGTAACTTGATGCGATGGATTTTTAATTTATTAAATTTTCAATTTAAGTAAATATTTTGTAATGACGTTTAAGTTGGTAGTAAAAGTTTTAAAGGAAAAGTCTATTTTATTCTTCTTAGGGCATTTAAATAAAAGCTTGTTTTTGAAATAGATTTTTCTTTTAATTTATATATAGTTTTGTCCCATGTATTACCCTATCTAAATATGTATATAACTCAAAGGTGACTGACTAACTGACATAGTGATCTATCAACGCACAGCCCAAACCACTGCACGGATCGGGCTGAAATTTGACATGCAGGTAGATGTTATGACGTAGGCATTTGCTTAGAAAGGATTTCGATCAATTCTACCGCCAAGGAGATAAAATAGGGTATGAAAGTTTCTTAACGCGAGTAAAGCCGCGGGCAAAAGCTATATATAAGAAGAAGCTATATATAAGAGAGATAGGTTCCTTAAGCAAACCTTTGTTAAAATGTAGAGCCTCAGAGCGGTGGAACTATTTCATAAGCAGAAATACGGGTGCAGAAATCAGTCGTATGTAAGCCATCCGGACTTATAAGTCTTCACCTTTGATAACACTATACAGGTTTCTGAGCTCACTTACTTCATTATATATTCCTTTACCAAATCTAGGTTTCTGTAAATTAAAGATTTAAGTTATGGGAATTTAGTTAAGTCTCCAAATAACATATTTTGATAAACTATTGGAATTAATGATAATGTTCTGGAAAATAAGTCGATAGATTAGACTTGTTATTTTCAGGTCAATAGTTTAAAACAAGCCAGTGGACTATTCGTCGGTTACTGTAATTTGAATAACCAAGATTTTTTTTATGTAACTAGTCGGTAAAGCAGTCGAGGCATATGGTGATAAGTGGTCACCAGTGCCCATGCACATGAGTAACATCAAAGGCATGATGCATTCATGAAATGAGAAAAAATCAAGTCATGGTTAGATTACTTACTTCTTTTTAGGAACTTACAGCTCACTTAAGGAAAGTCAAAAACTAATACAAATAACAATTTCAGTAACATTATACATATTTTATAGAACACAATCTTATATTGGTATTAAAATTATTTAGTGATCTAGTAATCAGTAGCTAATGCCATAAAACCACGTAATGGTGATATTTTACTTTTATCAGCGGCAATGTTGAAAAGTTTAAGCAAGATTCCAGTTTCTAATTTGATCGACAATGCATTGGTGTTACGCAGCGCCGGCAGGCGACGGTAATCACTGACTAATAAGTGACTAATTTAGCATTTTTTTTTAATTTAATTATAATTTTACATTTCATTCGGTTACATTGGATGTCGTTGGTCTCACACTAGGATTCCCTGAGTTGTGGAATTAGGTGATAAGTTAGTTCGTTTACGTCAGCTATTGACTAATACCTACACACTTATAGCCCCACCTAAGATTAACCTGTCGTGGGTGTCATGGACGACTATAAGACAAGAACACACCTAGACCGAGAACCGAAATTTAAACTCATCATCCATTCATTCAGGTAAATTTCAAAATCGTCTTGTTGGGAATCGAACCCATGAAAGCGTCAGCGATTAGGCGTAGTTATCATTGCAACACACGGGTCTTCATTTAATGAAGTTATTCTAAACAGTTACGGAGCGAACGCATTCATGAATATATCATTAATAGTTGAAGAGTGAAACTGAAATACTGACGTAATGACGGAGGGAATTTACTAACGTTTCAATTCGAAACTCAAACTCAAATCATTTATATCATAAGTATATGAACCTAGCGCACGTTGCTAGCAATATTAAAAAATTAAATTTAAAGAAAATTAAGCATAACCTATACGAGTATGTCCAATCGATCAGTAAATAAATAAATAAATAAATAAATAACGCCACACACTCATAGCCCCACACTAGGATACCCTGTGTCGTGGGTGCCAT
>DWJN01001984.1:0-16342 GCA_018248895.1 Carystus phorcus | reverse complement strand
TGCGCATAATGAACGACGAGGCAAACCGTGTCGTTCGTACCGACGGGATGTTCACGACGTAAGGATGGATACTCGCCAAGAAAGGTGACAGAAACTGGCCTCGTTAATGATAAGGCTTTGCGTGACGGTCACATTATCACTATTTTTTAATAAGTCATTAATATTATTACTGATATTATTATCGTTCTGGGTATTATCGTATTAATATCTATTTGTTTATGAAAAATACTTCTGTAGGTCCCTTTACATTATGTGCCAACCCTATTGTATCATAGTCAAAATGGTTTAAACATAAAGGTTTTAAGATAGTTTATTACCCATATAACTCGCAATTCTACTATTAGTAGTAATGTATAATTTTACTGCCCACATTACTATTAAGTTGTAAGAGAGGACATAAAAAAACTATGCGTGTTTTTTATTTAACTATTCGACTAACTATTACGGATAAGAAATGAATAGGAAAGGTATACATGTTGCAAATTATGGAGAATGCTTACAAGTTAACAAATATTTACATAGGTTAACTATAACTGTCTTAATATGTTTTTATATGCTCAAATGCTTGATTTTTTCAATAAAATGGACAAGACCATAAACAAGGTTTCAATTGCGTCTTTCCATTTCATTTTATATCCACTTCTTTTAACTACACTCATCTTCGTGAATTTCGTGATATTCATACACACGTACACACGCGCCATTTAACAGGCTTTGTATAAAGCATAGTCATTGGGACTTTTACGATCGACGTAGGGTTGGCAAATGGGGTCATGAAAATGAGATGTAAGATATCAGGGTTGTGTGGCCCGATTTTGGTTTATGAAGTAGACTCCTGGGTCACTGGACAATGCCTGAGAATAATAATACATCCAGTTTCGCGTAAGCTAGAAACTTATTGTATAACTATAGAATATAAGTTTGAAGAAATGGAGGAGTTTCTTTTGTTACTGTTAAAGGAAACTTATCGAAATAGTAGAAGTAAAATATTTGACGTTTATAAGTGTATTGAAAATTACAAAAGTATTTGAGTTTTTTATTATAGCTTTTTTGTTCGACCTTGAGAGACATTAACAGACACTGACAGACAGTGGCAGAGAGTGCCAGACAGTGACAGATATAATAAATGTTTGTTCCCGGGACGTGGAATGACAATTTTAAATATCTTTTCTACATCTGGATGTTTTCTTCTTGATTTTTGTGTGTTGTCTATGTTAGTAACTATATAGAGAATCGTAGCCTGGAGCTATGCTAGTGTACCGTCATTATTACTATCTATGAACTTAAATTAAAAACGTTATTATATAAGTAACTATTCATAAAAATTTTTGCAAAAAAAAATGTTGACATCCAAACATTTCATTTGACGTAAAAACTTTGGGCTTAGAGGCGAACTTTGTCAATATGGCGTTCGACAAAATGGCGGAACAATTTTAATAATTCGTGAATGACGCTTTGGAACGCTGTTGGAAATTTTATCATAGCTTTGTACGGACGCACACGTCTACCTTGGCGGATGATTGTGATTTTTGTAATATTGTTACATATTTCTGCGTCACAATTTATATTGCTCACTTTGACGAAAGTTTATAATGAAATTCCACGCATTAGATGAGTGGAACAAAGATTATTAACGTATCAATGATTTTTTCAAATTTATATTGTTACTTGAGTAGTACCTATCGATAAACTACATTCAATTTAATATTATTTAACCCCTCCACTAATATCCCATCCCGTAATATACCATCATATCCCATCTGTTCCAGGTCACTGGAAGTGTTATGACGCGTCTATATGCAAAAGAAATACATGTCGACTATTATGTTAATGAAATCGCGAAGAATGCAATGCAAAATATAATCCATTTTTATTAATGTATTTATTATTCCATTGCTCATCATCATTGCGGGGCCAGATCAAAAAGTATTCAGTGACTTCCAAATGCATACTAATTAGTAAAATCTTGGTGTTAGACCTAACGTTTAAATATAGGCACAATATATGTATAATGTTTTATATCTCGATCAATCAAACGAATTGCTTATAGTATGTACATTATAAACCATATTTTTTACCGAGTCTATAATTTTGAATCCAAACAAAAGTGATTCCGATTTTGAGTAGGTTACATCTTATTCACTCTTTGCGGTAAATCAAACGAGAGAAATGAAAGTTATTTGTGAAAGTTACATTGTTATCATACTTAACTTGTTTGTTTCAAAGACTTTCGGAGATTACTGCATTTAAATGTACATAGCTAATAAGATACTCCACTAATTCGCACTGGAGTAGCGTGGTGGAGTGTGCCCTAGACCTCTTCAGTGCTGACGAGAAACCCTATTGTGGGCCATTGCCTGATTGAAAGAAGGTAAGATACAACAGTTGTAATTGGAGAAACGAACCGCTCATACGCAAAAAGTCTGAGAACAGTCTAAAACCGAAGAATAATATAAAAATGAACGTTTGACTCTTTCATTCTTTCCCAAAATCTTACGACTATGTTGGATATCTTCATTACAAATAAATTTATTTATGTACACTTAAGGATTCTCTTGGGCATATAACTTCACGAAAACATGGTTTTCAGGACAAACTGTACACATATATATTAACTGAATTTTTCTTTCTATAATCTGTCACTAGAGGGCAACATTTTTGTATAATTTTATATTTTAAGTGTGTAAACATTGTTTACTTCCTTTTTTTTCTCTTCTACTCTGGGTCATATAAATGACGGTGAAATTGCTGTACTATGTGCAAATATTTCAATAGTGAACGATCAAGTCAATGTGTTGGTGTTTTATTCAAAATATAAAATCCTCCAACACAGAGTCATTTATACAAGCATAAGATTATTTATAAGCTCTATTGGATACAAAATAATATACAGACATCCCTGCATACAAACCCACCCCATGCTACGATTCCTCATGTTCCATATGCGATGGGCTAACGTAGAAGACTTCATAACAATCTGATGTATTATTAATCTATTGCACCCTCTGTTTGCCTCCCCATTAGGTTACGTTCACACACGAAGTTTAGACGCAAAGATATAAAGTGCAAACAGTGTTCAGGCTTTTGCACCTGGTCTAATCTGTAAAGCCTGTAACAACAGGAATTGCACGTTAGCTCCGGATTTACATCTACGAGTAGGTATTGTGCTACTTTGTTGTACTTGGAAACAATTCGAATGTTTTACTCGTATTAATGCTTTCGAGTATAATTTATATTGACTGTCGTGTTTCGGACGTTGGATTATGAAGATAAAAAAAGTGAAACTATGTATGCAGTTTTAATTCGATATTTACCGAGCCTTTTATTTATTAATAGTCAATCATCCGTAATACTAGCGGGATCTAGAGTATACTTCATCACGCTGCTGTGTTAGGTGAAGTTAATTTGAACTCAATCAAGAAAGATTTGTTGATAATTTTTAAGTACGACGGAATCTGGTAGATGGCGTTGTAGCTAAATATATACACAGAGGTACTTAATGTAATATATATAGATAAATATATAAATATTATAACAATGATTTTTATTTAAGATATTTTGTTTGTGCTTGTGCGTTTTCCACTAATTTCATAGACGGTTTAATCGATTCGGATTCGGTACACTGTTATGACGAAGAAAGCTATATAACATTTAGTTTAATTAGTTTATAAATAAAAAATATATCATCATCAAATAATTTTAAACAATTTAGCTTTAACTTTTACCGAGAGTGAGAATTTATGGCGTAGGTTTTAACGTATAGATTTTCCGAAGCGAAGCAAGGATGGTCACTTTTATATAATATGCATACAATTAATAAACACAGAACGCTTCAAAAACCGGTACATACACCGGCCGGTATCATGCGATATTAAAATAATTTATTAGCACCTAATTAATAGTTTTCGTTCGCACCCAGCGGCACAAAGCTATAACTCATACACCTGCGTTATACCGTGTCGCAGGTGACGGGCAGAGATACCTATCATAAACACCCATGACCCGAGGTCAAATATTAATCTGTTATGTAAATGTGTCGTATCTAACCTGGACATACTCGCTTTGTAGGCGAAGCAACCTTTTCTATGTAGCCGACAGACTAACAGAAAACGCATCAGCGATGCTTATTCAGAGGGAAATAGAGAAAAAAGAAAGCACTGCTTTTTAAGGCCCAGAACACGATGATTCGATTGGAGATTGCCTCAAGGATGAAGGTAGTAATTAGCCATATAGATAATAGTATTATGAATTCAATGCCTGCCTTCAACCCATTAATGACCCACTACTGAGCTTGGGTCTCTCCTCATCATTGAGGAGGTCTAGAGTATACTCCACCACGCTGCTCCAATGCGGGTTGATGGAGGGGTTAGTGGCCAACGCAAGAGACGGAAGATTTCAAACCTCCCGAAGGCCTCCGACGTGGCTAGACGACTGCTTTGTTCATAGCAACCGGGACCGACGGCTTAACGTGTCCTCGGAAGCACGGAAACGCTCAAGAAATGTTTGCCCCTAGCGGTCACCCATCCAGGTACCGACCGCGCCCGCAGTTGCTTTATCTCTGTCGATCGCATAGGATCGATGCGAGCCGCCGGGCTATGAGCGCTTCCAAAGCGCACACAAAGGGGGCCCCGTTTCTCTATCAACGTAGTTGATGATCACAATCGCCAAATATATGTTTTGTGATAAGTAGCAGATTCTTCAGGTGTTATTTATATTATGCTATATATATTATGTTATCTTGCAACATAAAAAAAATTTCAAAGACAATTGTGAATCTAAAGCTTTCTCGAATCAACTTAACACACAAACCAAATTCGGTCCAACGGTTTAGGAATTTAGTGACACACGAACAGAAGAATTAAATATATAAAGATATGCGATGTGATTATTATTTGTTGGTGATGTAGCAATATCAAGAATCTTTGTTGAAATTAAAAAATGATTTTATATTAAATTTTTCATTTTCAATATTGCTCATCGTGCGAGAAAAATCACTGGTTCTATTAATTCTACTATTCTTTGTTGTTACTCTGAATAACTTTTTATTCTAATCCCGATTAGATAGTCTATTGCTAGTCTGTATTTTAGAGTCGAAAGTCGAAGACTAAATTCTCGTAAATAAATCGTCGTAAGGTTCAACGGTCTTTTGTGATATTTGGTATACGCTTTTATAATAAAACGAGCTTTTGCTCGCGGCTTCGCTCGCGTTAAGGACCTTTCAACCCCTATTTTATCCCCTTGGGGGCAGATTTGATCAAAATCCTTTCTTAGCGGATGCCTACGTCATAACATCTACCTGCATGCCAAACTTCAGCCCGATCCGTCCAGTGGTTTGGGCTTTGCGTTGATAGATCACTATGTCAGTCAGTCAGTCACCTTTGAGTTATATATATTTAGATACCAAAATAGATCCTTGATCTAACTTTAGAGTTATTTAAAAAACATGTCAAAACACGACCTTCAGATAAAGGGATAATGTAGATGAATATATTAATGAGAAGGCCGCATGGAAATAAACAACTACAACTAGTAATGCGTTACTTAGTAATTCACATTGATTGTAATTAGTGCAGGTATTGTTTAAAAAATGTGCTGAGGAGTTTCTTTCGCCGCTTCTTCTCCTCTTTATAACTTTCTGAAACGATGGTAGACGCAAAAAAATTTTTTAGTTCAAAGTCAAAGGTTCTTTATTTTTGAAAAAAAAATATTTGACGTTCATAAGTGCAATTATAAATACCTACATAAAATAAATGATTTGAATTTGTTCATAATGTAGGTATCTAGGTATAATCCGACATCTGGTAGTTTTACTAAGTTAAACTAAAACTTTAAATGAGGCGTAATGGTTAATATGCTTGCCTGCAGGTCGAAGGTTACGTTAGATTCGCGGCGAGTAGGAAATTTGAATGATGTATTGAATTTCTCACCTCGGTCTGTAAGTGTGTGTTCAGGTCTTTGCTATAAAATATGTATCATCTGGTTACTCCTTCATACCGCCTTCGTAGGGTTTAGCGATCCTTTGTGGGGCTCAGAATACGCTTTTATAATAAAATACTAAAGGCGATCCTTGATCTACCTTTAGAAAAATTAAAAAAACATGTCAAAACACGAGTTATAAATAAAGGGTACTATAATGTTAATAAATATATTTATAATAAGGACGCATGGAAATAAACAACCGCAACCAGTTCTACTTAAGTTAATAGGTACTTGAAATATTATTTAAGTTTTTATAACTGTTATTAGACCAAATATTTTTTAAAAAGATGTGCTAAGGAGTTTCTTTCGCCATTTCATCTCCTCTTTACAAGGGACCCTTCCGAAACGGTGCTAGGTGCAAAATATTTGACGTTTCATAAGTGTATTTGTAAATACCTACATGCAATAAATGATTTGAGTTTGTGTTTTGTTCCTAGCACACATAACTCATATACTGTTTACACACATAACTCATATACTCATATGCACATATGACTGTTTTGTATTATTTATTTATTCAAACATCAGATAATGAATCAAGAAATTGTTTAGAAAATTTCCTTTTCAACAAAAAATCTGAAAAATGTATTACAATAGTAGTAATTTATTTATCCGTATTGATAATATAAATTTTTATTCCAGAATGTGTAGGGTGAAGATTAAGAGAAAATTATCATTAAATATTATTATATCATCCGCAGGATTTGTTGGTAATTATAAAACCACATGTGCATTTGAATTACGGGAAGGTTATGTTATTAAGTCCGCGTTTTATTTTAAATAATAAACTGGACTTTACATTTTAAAGCTAAAAAAGTAAAAGAATTCAATGTTAAACTCACTAGACTAATAAATGGATTCTGGATTCCGTTTTGACTTTTATATTTATCACCGACAGATAGCGCAGTTCAGACAGATTTTACTTTGACTTTTAAACATTCCATCTTTTCTTTTCTGAATTTTGTTCAGTTATTTCAATATGTTAATATTTACGTCAACGTGATATTCATACAATTCCATTATAGTTTTAGTTCTATAAAATCGATTTCTCTTCTTTTATAAAATTCGTTTGCTTTTAGAAATTTGTCTTGCGTAAAATTTAACGTTTTTTTGGTTTTACTCACATTTTTAACAATAAATATTGGGATAAATAGTACATATCATGTTGTATTTAACCGATTACAAAAAAATGTTTCGTAAAATGTATTCATAGTTAAGAAAATGTACAATCCTAGTAGCTAAGTATAAAAGTTTTTATATCTTTGTCCATTCACTTTTCCTATAAATAATAGGATGTAAACAATTATTTTTTTTTATTTACCATTACTGTTACTGGGATAATAAAGATTGCATAAAAATCAGTTCAGTGGCTTTTACGACATGTTGTAAGCGAAACGGTCCAACTTAAACATCAATAACCCTGTATTATGTTCTCGTCAGCAGGTAAGAAAATCAAAATAAACAGAAAATCTACACATATAACGAAAATTATATTGACTACAAAAGACCTCAAAATTACGGAATATTAAGTTAGCTTTTTATTGTATGATTTTATATTTCATGGCTTGGCTGGCAACCTCCAAATATTTTAAGCCCCAATTTATTATTTTATAATTAATTAATTTTTATAGTAGGTTTTCGTATTATTAATTTTTGGATAGAATAATTTTGAATAGAATCTAAATCATATACAATACAATATACTTTATTGTAAACATTAATTTATTAACAACAACAGAAAGAAAAGTACACAGAAGTAACACAATAAGGCGGTCTTATCGCTTTAGCAGCGATCTCAGCCAGAAAACCTTTTGATCGAAGGACAAAGTATATAGACAAGCTAAGTATATAAAGGGCCGGTTCACAGAAATTTTATAATTACGCTACGAATATAAATTATTTTTAAATTTTGTTACAATTATCGGTATAATCTACATAAGTAACTGGGTCGAAATATTTATAAAATACAAGGAGCGTGAATACACGAGTATTCAGTTTAAATATTGATATTGAAGTTAAATAGAATTAATGAAAAGTAATCAAAAATTTTGCTACTGAAACAGATAGTTCCATTATATAAAGAAATTGGAGTCGGTATTCTCGTCATAGAACAAAGATGGACAAATTACATTATCTTTATGGGGGAGCGGTTGAATGAAAATGTTGCGTTCTTTATTGTACGCCTTGCCTTTAAAAAATATTAATTTCTTGCTTGTAAAACACTGTGGAACGTTCAATAATAATAGACGCTTAAAAGTGTCCCCCGCACTATTTCTCTGTAGCAACATTATATCAACATAATAACAACTTTCGATATTATTACAGTGCATGAAACTATGTTTGGATTTCACGCGGAACGCATTGACCCAATTTTTTGCATTGATTTTCACGCAGTTCTTAACATTAGAGGGAGTGAATTACAGGATATTTTTTATGACATTTCGTTTCTCAAAAAAAATTACATTTCACTTAATAAAAAAATACAATTTAATAGGCGTGTTGCAAGGGTAACAATAACAAAAAGGGTAAGTAAATTAGGTAACTGCGGATGGTTGCGAGACAGTTTGGCGCGTAATTAAGCCGAATGCCATGTTCGGACTGGAATTATTTTTCGTTATATTTTTGGAAAGTCGCATGCATGGCGCCCGCGGTCTTCCGGGGAGTGGCCTAAGCCCCTGTGGGAGCAGCGGCCAGGAATAGAAGCTACCTACTATTCCGCTACTATTACTACGCCAATCTTGCCTACATACCGAGCGGATACGACTTATTACTTATTTACTATGGATTCGTAAGCATACAATAGTAATACAAATTGAAAACAGCACAATGCAAGCTAAAAGGCAGAGCTCCGAAATTTAAGTTTTCAGTTGAAATGATTTGGAAAGCTATCAATTTTTTTGTAAACACAACGATCAAGATTTCCATAGATATTAAGATCATTCGTTCTATAAAAGTTCTTTCTTACGTCTTACTAACCTTGTGTTATATCGTATGTTGTTTTGTGTTAATTTAAAACACTTAGAAGTCACTTAAAAGTACACTACTTTCAACGCGGAAAGAACAACTGAAGATTTTATCCGGCTCTTAGCCGCACTCGCCTCTGTAATTTACTACAAATTACGGTTCTCTTTTATATACCCGCCTGTGTTTGATTAATGCGGATAGTTGCTATGTAATGAAAGTAATTAAAACAATCGCAGCTATATAGAGTTTTTAGCAAGCCATACGCACTATTAAGCAGTCAGTTGGTTTTAAAGCCCTCCGCCAACGAATTTGTTTCAGGGGATGGATCATTTACAGTAATCAAGCTTGATTTAACGAGACTAGTCAAACGTGCAAACAACAAAAAACTGGTTATATAAATCCTAACAAGTGAGGTTCCTTTTTTACCAGAAGGAATCGAGACTTAACATATTAGCTTGAAAATTGACACATATGTATATGTATTTTTTCGATCATGGTTTTCTGCAAATTTTTAGTTATTGAACTTTGACCTCATATAATTTAAAGGTGGTACGAAGTTTATTGATTAGTATTTTTATATAAATATATGTAAAATTGTCTAAGGGTATAAGTTACCTGACTATAAATTAATCGATTATTTTAAAGTGATAAGCGGCTATCATAAGTAGGTACCAACTTAATAGTATAACTAACGTGGAACAATAACAATTTGAAGCTACGGCTTCGGATTTTCGACCATTCGGTGCCACCAAGTCCATAAAACCACTTATAAAACCTTGCCGCTAACATTTATCCATTCAAGTCCCGGTCGTTACAAGTTTCTGAACTTCCGCGTTCAATTATTTATTATTGACTATGTCAAAATTACATATTTTGTCCCTCAGTCTATGAAAAAGTTACTTTCACCGCCGGTTTGAAATCAAATGAAACACTATATTTTCTCTTTCTGTAATCGTATGGTTATTTTTATGTTAATATAGGGTTTGACGTTTCATACGAAACTTAGTTTTACCATTTTCTCGAGTATGAGAGAATATGATGGGCAAGATTTTAGTATAGCATTTAGGAATTCACAAAAAACAAGGATAAATACACACAGTAAGAAGTAATTAAGTAACACACATTAAAATAAACATACAGTCGAATTGAGAACCTCCCGTTTTTTGAAGTCGGTTAAAAAAATACCTGCGTTTATATTGGAAAAATAATTTAATGAATTGATTTTAATTTATAACTAAAGTTACTACCTTTCATTGTAGTTTTGTAGACAATGATAAGTTATCTAATTAACAACATAATTGTTTGTATCACCTTAAAATTCTAACAATGGTCGTCCCATAGGTTTTGATTAGATTCATAAAAAAATTGCACGATCTCATTTTCACGATCGTTCATATTCAGTACGTGTAAATTTTGAAATGGGTGAGTTCGTTATGAGGAAATCCGGGAACTTTGTGATTTCAGATAAATTGTACCAAAACCGTTATCTTCGTATAGCCAAACCGTTTTAAATAAGAATTTTTGAGTTTGACTTATATATGCACATAAATATTTTATCATTTAATCAACATTTCCATTATAATTCATAGTATTTACAGCGTTAGAAGGTTTCCGTGTGACATTTCTAAGCAGCTCATAATTTAAATAAACCGTGACATGGGTCGTCTTGTATTGCGTTTAGACATAAAGTTATCTTGATTACCAAATTTAGAAAAATGTATTTTGTATTGCGTTTAGCCATCAATTTATTTTGGTTAGCAAGCCTAGAAAAATCTATTGTGTATTGCGTTTAGGAATAAGCGTAAAATATATTTGAACGACTTCATTTTAAGTGACAAAGTATTAATTTGCAGATGTACGGAAAAATGCGTCTTGTCGCGCGACAAGTATTTGAGCTGTAGTTTTTTGGAACAAATGGACTGTGAGATATCTTGATTACTTCGAAATACTTTATGTAATCTCTTCTGATACATAAGATGACAAATTTACCTGTCGTAACCTCGCTCTGTTGAATGCTTCGATTCGTATTACTCATTCCATTCTGTTTTAATGAGTTTACCGCGACTTTAACTGGTTTATCGTTAAAACTTTTATTTAACTTTCAAATGTTGATCGAAGTTTCTTTCTATCCTCGCCTTTAATAATTTGCTTCTTACAAAGTGATTCAAGGGTCGAGTCAAGTTTTTGAATAAATACTAACAATAATTATTACATTATTTCTCACATGAATAAATAACCATTTGCTTGAAGTAATCGTTTTAGGATTCTGTACGGATTCAAAGGGTACGGGATCCTATTACTAAAACTCCACTGTTCGTCTGTCCGTCTCTTACATTTTAAGTTATATTTTGTGAACGGGTTTTTTAGTATGTATTACTAAAGCTGCTATTATAACAGATTTGTTAAAATAATAAAGTAAATAACTAAATTAGGTTCACCATCATATTTCACTTCACCACGCTGCTCCAAATCGGGTTGGTGGAATGGTTAGTGGCTTACCCAAATGTCGAAAGTTTTTATGCCATCGGAAGGCTTCAGGCTTGACTTAACTTCGATAATAACTGGGACCGCTAAATGTGCCCTTCAAAGTACGGAAGTGCACAAGAAATGTTTACTACTAGTGTTCACCTATCCAAGTACCGTCCACAGTTACTTAACTCAGTCGATAACTTAGGACCGATGCGATCGGGCTTTGATCATTTCCAACCACATTGAAAACTATCAAAACTATTACAATAAAATTATTCCGTATTCCGCAGAATAGAAACAATGATCTTTATCGTCTATTAAACGCTCGTTCGAACGTTAAGGGACGAAGCATTTGCATTTCAATTCGACCATTAAAGAGCGAACATGAGACGATCGGGGAAAAATTGTTCATTACTGCCGCCGCCGCGCCGCTTCGAATTCATGAATAGAAATGCTGGACATCAAATGGATTTTATTTGAATTTATGATTGATGTTTAATAATTATCGTGCTTGTAAACGGAGTGATTATATGGAGGTTTTCACGCCATATTCGGCATGGCGTGAATTCGTGTACTCTGCTCATTTTTAAAGTGTTGGTATTAAATGAATTTAAAACCTTTATCGTGAAAAAAGAATATCGTAAGAAAACCTGACAATTTATGTGTATATACGCTTTTAATAATCTACACACTCATAGCTCTACGCTAGGTTTCTCCGTGTCACGGGTGCCATGGACAACACAGAAAGACAATTACAAACACACCCACTGAGGACAAAACTTTAAATTTCCCAGGTTCCTTCGAACGGTAGCCTGACATGGTAACCATTACGCCACGTGGGTCGTTAAATGTTTCTATATTTGTCCTACATGCATTCGTAAATCGATATATATACATATTTATGATCGTGATGAATAGTAAAAGTTAGCTGTAAAGGTGTTTTATAAACAAACATTCTTGAAAATGAATGCGGTCTGTATCAATTAATATGAATAATTAGTGCGCCCACACAGTACGCCAGAATGGTATTGAATAAAACTCGCGTTAACAATTTATCAACAGTGCAGATTACGTAGCTTTTAACTAAATGTGGTAATGGCGGTAAATGGGCAGTTGAAAGCGATACATTTAATATTCATGGATTCGTGGCCACTGCTGGAAGTGGGTAATTATTCTTGTTACTGTTTTAAAACATAGAATATATATACAACGTTATTGTTCATGTTACTCGCTCGTTATGTATAGAATAGTGAAAAAATAAACAGCGATTATTTTACCTGAACAGTCGAAAAACAATGTTCGTATGAAACGTCAAAATTCGACCCCGGTATTTTCACTATTTTCGTTACCGGGAAAAATTGTTTTTATTTTCCGGAATATATGTTATGTATAGCCTATGTTACTCCTTAGATTCCATTGTACACATTGGCGAAAGAATTTTTTAAATCAGTCCATTAGTTTTGGGGCTTTGTTGACGCAAACAAACTCAAACAAAAATATCTTACTTTTTTATAATATTAGTGTAGATTTACCAATGTTTTTTATGTTTAGTAAAAGTAAAATATAATAAAACTGTAACTGATCGCTGTTTATACACGGAAAATTATGTTTAAAAATTCATAATAGGGCAAGAGAACCTAAAAAATGTTTTTTCATTTTGTTTGTATATTTGTGCACTATAATCTCTGAAACGATTTAAATGCCGTTTTCAGGATTTACTTTTAACATTTAGTGATTTTTTCATTAAAACGATATACAAATAAACAAGTTATGTACATCATTTATTGACTGTTAGGCGAAATGAAGTTGGCCGGGTCACCTAGTTTATACTATATTTAAAACTTACCATCACATGGCTTAGCACTTATTTCTTATGAACCTTAAAATAACAAAATGTTGAAAAATTGCACTATTAAAAATTTTGGATGCAGATTCCTCCAATGGAAATAATTACCTACCACTACTCTAACTTCTTAAAGTTGTACCAACTTTAAGAGGTCAGAACAATTCGTTAGTTTTCTGACTCTAAAGTAACACTTAGAGCGAAGTAAACTCATTCGTTATGAGTGACTAAACAAAAAAAAAACGATAGCCGGTGGTTTAAAATTGGCCTAGCGCTCCAGAAATTCTGGCTTCAAGCCAATTCATCTCTAACTTTTACGTACCTCATGTTTCAAAACTAATTATGACAATATTTTACCATAGAATGAAATTAAAAAGGGGTGTAATGGTCCATTCATTAAAGTGCAAGCCAAAATTCGCAACTAATAATCAAATAGTTATGAGTCTAAGTGAATTCTGCGATTTCTTAGACGGTGATTTGGTGATGTTTTTAGCAGCGATCATTTAATATCACATGAAACAACGGCTAATTTATCGGTTATTTAAATAAACTAATAACGAGAAATGTGGGTAGGGAAGGCGAGCTATTTGTTAGATGTAAAGACGCGTTACGTGACGAAAGCCATCATTTTTCTTACTTTCAACGCATAAGTGCGGCAGAAATACTGTACCGCATCGTAATGGTGATGAAATAACGCTTGGTTATTTGGGTATTCACCTTAAGAGTATGAAATATTTAGTCCGTAGTTAATTTATTCAGAGTATATATAGTGGAGAATCATAAATTTAATTGAAAATCTCCGTTACCTGAAGACCAGTATTGATGTCTGTGACAAGTAGGAGATACTTTGTAGGTTTTGGTAATAAAACTCAAAAAGTAGTTTATGGATTGATTTGAAATTTTCGTACAAGAATGTTTTTATACTTTTTGTTCAGAAGGTCCTTAATAAATTTCGTGTTGATTGAACCGTTTTGAATTGACTTATTATTTGGCATAGTTGCTACTTTTGTTGCTAGCCGTTATTACTAAACCGTTATCTATACAGTTTATACCGAGTTCCGTATGATGGATTAACTCAAAATTGTTGTTCAGAACTTCCCATGAATGGTCAATTTTGTATTGACTGAAGTGTTTTGGATTGACTGATTATGTGTCATATTTGCTACTTTCGTTGCTATGGTAACGTTGATACTTAACCGTTACTTATTTATACTAAATGAAAGAAACAATCGAATACACGAGCTACCTGATGCTGAATGGTCGCCGTCATCCATGAAAACCAGCAATTTTAAAGACATCACCGATAGGTTGTTGTGCAAGGAAGAAGAGGGAAAAGAGGAAACATTCAGAGAAGTACTGGTTCTCAAACCACTAGCCTGAACACGATAAGAGCCTAACTCAAGTAAAAGGCTGGTAGCTAGCTGGGCAGCCTTTATGGATAGAGAATAATACCAGTAATATTATCAATAAAAGTAACATGACATAATAAAAGCAGAAATAATTCCATGCCCCATTTTAATGCCCTGTTTCTAAAAACAGTCACCGAATTTAGCTACTTTAAATATTACTAGAAAAGACTTGCTCAATTGCTTACACTTAGCTTATCTAAAGTCAACTGACTCATCGGTTGATAAATGACTCTTAAATTTCTATAAAATAAATTATGCCGGATCATGAAATTCCATAAGCGTTGTAAAGAGAGAACCAACATTTAATTAGATTATAATAAAAAGATTACCGCTTTCACACCTTCCTTTTTTAAAAAGAACGAAATTGTACTCGTCAATGTATACATATCATTGTTTTTGATTGTACATGCACAAATGTAGCTTTAATAATTAATGAATGTATAAGAAGACTAGTAGACCCGGCGATATTTGTATCACCTTGGAATATTTGTCCCGTTTTCGTAATATTTTTCATCAATGCTCATCTCCTATAGATCGTATTTGTTATATAGCCTATAGCCTTTCTCGGTAACTATACTGTCCAATACAAAAATATTTTTAATTCAAACCAGTAGTTCTTGAGATTAATGCGTTCAAACAAACTCTTCAGCTTTGTAATATTAGTAAGATAGCTAATGAATGTTTTGATAAAAAAATCTACGACGATTTAGGATGACATTCGGCCGCAAGAGAATACTCGTTCGTGTAAACTAGCAAAATTGCCGTTGTATTCGTAGCTGTATACACAACGTCCTAGCAAGACCTCTTGACAGCTTGTGATGTATGCGCCTCTTAGCACGCCGCGAGGATTTATATGCCGCTCCGCAAGATGGAACTGTTTTACAGTTTCATTCAAAAGTAGAAACAATAGAATTGCGTTTGTGTAAATATAAAAAAAACACAATAATAGTAATTTAAATTAAGTCTTTAATACTATTACTAGAATCATTATCTTTACGTGAAGGCTGCCTACCTATAACCCTCTTATTCATGCACCTATCGTGTTCCAGTTAGGAGCTTCAGAGTCAAATCTTCTCTCCATCTTTCCTCTTCTTTCTTGGCCGACAACGTGAGGGTGATGCCTTTGGAATTGCTGGCCAGGCCTAGCTACCGCCCTCTCACTTAAGTCACCCGCCCCTAAGTAACATTTACAACGTTTTTTTATTTAAATAAACCGATAAATGGAGCCGAGCCTCATGATGGTAAGTGATCATCGCTCATATAATATATGAGTACTACTAATACTACTGAGTCGTCGTGAGTGCGCCTTTGTTAACGGACGTACTTACTGCGCCTACGAATATTATTATTCGCGACTTGCGCGGCGGCCGCCGCTGCACGTTATTATGGCTATGAGTTCCGAACAACTCGTAGCCAATGAAGTATTGGCGTTTCTACAACACGCCATCGATACAATGGACGAGATCAGTATCATCCAGATCTGCAAGTCCAACTTCACTTGCGAAGAGATTGGGGTCGCCAAAAAACTCCTGTTTCAGTCAGTCGGTAAGATTGACCGGATGCCATCCCGCAGACAGGATGAAAAGGGGGAGAAAAGTCTCCAAGATATTATTAATCTCCTTAAGGAGACCGATCCTGACGACGTGCCGTCGTTCGTGGCAAGAAACTTAAGCAAGTT
>DWJN01001983.1:0-16347 GCA_018248895.1 Carystus phorcus | reverse complement strand
AGTGATCTGAAAACTCAAATCAAATTAATACGTATTCAGATAAAAAAGTATTTATAAACATAAAATCAGAATTTACAGATGAAACTTAAACTTAAAAATGGGTGCCCTGAAAAAGTGCATTTTCGACTTGTTAAGTTATTCACGCCTGATACGGATATTTAAATGATATTCTAAATGGTGCTGAAGGTAAGCTTTGTGATAGTGAATAAATACTACTGAAATAAATACTAGTTTAGAATATGGATGAAAAGTGACATAATATTTACATACCTAGTTATGTATAACACAATTAAAATTTTATTATTCATCACTTCCTCAATTATCCGTAAAGCCCGTAAAAAAGCCCGCCAAAAACGATTGTCTTGTTGTTTTGCTCACGATAATATTTATATATTCACTGCAGATTGCGTATCAATTAATTATTCAATCACACTGTACAGCGATGAAAACAAATAACGTGATGGAAATAAAACCTTTATTGGTCTTTGTAGTGATGCCTCATGAATTTGACGCAGCCAATGAAATAATTTATCAATTAATAATCCATTCAAACGGAGGCTTTTTGCAATTGTATCGGAATTTGCAATGGTAATGAATTGTATTTCGAATGATATTTGGAATTTCTGTATGTCTAGATGCAAAGTGTTGAATTTAATTTATTATTTAAATTGTTTTATAAGTCATTTATTGTGTTCAAATATTTACCTACTTAACATACGATTGTACAATTTGGAGTTAATATATTGGCAAATAAATTGATTTCTGATTTCTCTTATAACTCGGTGTCTGATTGATTTCACAACCGTTAAGTTATGTGGCTAATTAATATGTATATTAAATGATTAAAACGAACTATTTATTACTAACTTTTACCCGCAGCTTTTTTCGCGTTAAAGCCCGTAAATAAATAACAAAGATGATTACTTTTTTAATTAAAAGTATTCTTTATCCTCTTTAATGCCTATAAGAATATGTGTACAGGTTTCATAATAATCGGTTCAGTAATTTTGGCGTGAAAGCATAATAAACAAACTTACATTAACATTTATAATATTATATAGATTATGACATAATAAAAGAACGACGGAAAGTAATTCCTAAATACCACATTAGCACACAAAACTTTTGACATGGGAATAAAAACTCCTCGGCTAAAGAGATTTTGAGGCAATTAAATAGTTTAAGAGTCTTATAATATTTATCTGGAAATGTGGAACCTATATTCGTATAAACGTATATGTATATATGTCCTTGAAGGTTTCTATAAAAATGCCTTTATAGACAATGAAAACGATAGGAAATAAGTGCCTACTTATAACGTGAGGCATACACGTGCTAAATAACAGTGAAAAATATCTTCTAATTTGTTTTTTATTTGCCTATTATCAGTTAACTTGCATGGTTTCACTGGAATGTAAATAATCGATTGGATATTGGTTCAAACCGCAAGAATTTTTATTCCCTCGTGTGCCTAAATATCTTGCTAGTTACTTTATATCTACATTGTTCACGTATTTCTACTTTCCTATCTATTTATTTAAACTTTATTGCATGTTACATTTTGAGAGACAAATGGCAGTCTTAATGCTAAAAGTATCTTACCAGTTAACCATTAGGCACTGGGAAAGTATTGAATATTGTGATTATTGGTATTTGTAATAAAAAATATCAAATACTTAATAAAGAAGACAAATAATAATAATATAAATCTAACTATGCATAATAGCAAAAGAAAATTACGGAGATAATGAACTAGAAGCTTACTTTTATCAAAACCGCGGAATAGAAAAATACGGATCAAAATGGATAACTTGAGAGACCATTACAAGAATTTAGTTTCGATGTCAAAAAAAAATATGAATAGAAATATATAAATAGTAATTATACAAAAATCATAACATACTATCTATGTATTTTTTTAAATTAACCTCCAATAAGTCAATCATTAAACAGGTAAGTCACAATGACCCTAAATTTTATACAAGGTTATAATCAATAAAAGCAATAGGTATTTTTAAGTTAGTTGACATAATTTACGAGTACAAGAATCTATAGTTCTAGACCTACTGACACCTAAAGTGTAACGGGGTCAAATCTGTAAATTGAATGTTAAAAAAAGATTAGATACTTAGATTTTTTATCCATATAGAGACCAAAACAAATAGTTTTTTGGGTTTATTGTCAGTCTGTCAGTACGTTTAGAAGTATCCCGGAAACTACTCTACATAACATTTGTTTTTTTTTTCGTGTTCAATATGATATTATATTTATTATATATACTATATTATTATATTATACTTTTTATCTCGGATAATAAGTCTGTTTCTACAAAATAAAAGATACAACTGACTATAGAGATTCTATTAAGAGTACCTAACATTAATAAATTGATTCTGGTAAATCCTGCCAACGGGCATGCTAAATATAAATGTCAATTTTAATATTACTAAGTTTCAATTAATTTACTATCGATATAACATTTGTCGAACAATAATTATTGAATCAAAATTATTGAAATGAATTAGTCATACAAAATTACATTCACTTAAAGCCAATTAATACATAATAAGTACGTACTAAGAAGTCGTGGAATTAGTGTTTAAATCTATACAGAGATATATCTTCATTGCGCATTGTGGCAGGTAATTTATTGTACATTTTATGCGCCATTCCAATCATACTTTTACTGAGTAGTGTAAACTCAAATAAATGTATAGAACAAAACGTCAGCGAAGATTATAAGATAACAGTTATCAAGAATAATATGCAAATATTTACATTCACGTTGTATGACGCATTAACATGTGTGTGCTATTGTGTAAACGACGATGAGCTCTAAATTATTATTAATAATATACCGCAAATGTAATTACTCATAATTAAAACAGGTAATCTATTCAGATGTTATCAAGGACTAAGATAATTTCAGTTTTTATACATTTCTATTAACACCCATACAATGACCCACAGCAAATGGTTAATACATATTGGTTGATATATTCAGTTTAGCTGACAATGGTTGATAAAGAATTAAAGATATCGCAATAACCGTCGTGTTAGGAGTAGCAATGAATTCGCTATCGACCTTAAGTGATCCCGTCTATTCGAAAGCCTTAAACCTAAATAAACCCTTGAGTATTATCCCTCTCATATCGACTCGAGTCGAGTCACTCGAGAGTTCGTGTGGAAAACGAAACACATCTAGTGTTATAACTTTGGCTTATGATGTTCCTTTAAAATCCTTTATAATATCTGACCTACATTATAACAATTGTATTGTATAAAATATTTAAATGCCACGTGAATTTATTTAAACTTTTAAATTAATAATTAATCTTAATATATATAAAGTACATGTCACGGTGTTTGTCCGCTATGGACTTCTCAACTAATTAACCGATTTTAATCAAATTTTTCATAGACAGGTTACATCTTAATTTATAGTCGCAAATTTAATTTTATTACAAATTATTTGTTTAATATCTCACAAAGAATTTGTTCCATAAGATTTTAACAGATGGCGAAGTAAGTCTGCTAAATTGAGTATACCTTAGTCACAGCAACGCGTGGCCGGGTCTGTTAGGTCATATTGTTGCAGAACAACGTCTGCTGGGTTAACTAGTAATAATATATATATTTAAAAAAGTAGGTTTTAGTTAGAGATTGCGAATTACATCCATAAATATCCGCTAAAATAAATTTATCAATTGTTATAGATTTTGGGGGCTGGGCTAAATCATAATTGTATATACTTATGTGCGCATTGTAATTTAACTAAAAACCTTATAATTACATTAATAAAACATAAATAATATTTTTAACTAAACATCTATTTTAAACACTCTTCAAAAACTTAATATACTGAACTCTTGTTGCATACTATAGCTAACCTTCTATATTTAAACGTCCTTCGAAATTCAAGCTCCAGTTTTCTTTATTAAAAAACCTACCAGTTACATATCACACATGCCATAGAAACCATAGATCTGTCTTGCATGTCAACATTAATTACCCACTTTTTTTTAATTGAAATCATAAAAATAAACGATATTTTATCAAATCCATACTTCTAATATTTAATTGCTATTTGCATACAAAAGTAATTTATAGCAGTAATATATATACAAACTCTTAAGGAAGTTTTAGGTTCAAACTATATTAAAGTTTGAATCCTTCCACGCGGGCGGAGCCGCGGACAATTGCTAGTTTTCTATATATTCCGTGGTATACAAACAATAAAGTGTTTATCTCTTTTCTCTCCATTGCAGACGCACCAATCTTGGTATTCATTCATGGTGGATACTGGCAGGATATGTCCCGGGAGGCGTACCGCTACATGGCCGAGCCACTTCATCACTGTAGAATCAAAACCATCCTGATTGGCTACGACCTGAGCCCTGTTGCAACGTTGCCAGAAATTGTTGATCAGATCATGAACGCTGCGAGATTTGTGTTTGAATACGCTGAAAAGATGAACTCTAGGTAATCTTTTTTATACTTGGAATTAATAATCTAATAATATCTATCATCTATAAAATAGCAGTGCCCTTACTATATAACGTACGTAAACAGCGAGGATAGAGCGATCGATAGATAGGCTGAACATGTCGATCACTAAAGGCTTTACTAACTCCTTGTCAGCCAACGTAATTAACTCGATTCTGAAAGAAATACGAAAATAAACTAATTAAATAAATAAAAGTAGCCTCAGTTACTGCTTATTAAATCAGTTGTCTGCTAGTGAAAGTCCCGACAAAATCGGTTCAGCGGTTCTAGAGATTAGCCGAAACAAACAGACAGATAAACAGACAAAAATTGTAAAAAATGTTATCTACGTGTATACTTACATAATTATGTATTTAGTAAAAAGCTGTTATTTTAGTATTACAAACAGACTCTATAATTTTATTTATTTGTATGTTTAACTGTAGTATGTTTATTTTGTACATCACTGCAGTATTAGATTGTCTCAGTATACTCCTTAAAAACATCCCTTCGTATTGAACCCTCAAATATTAAAGCTAGGATGACCTTCACACTAGCAAAGGGTCACCGTCACATTGTCAGAAAAATAAAAGTTTACGTTCCAACATATCCTCATGGGACCATTGCGGTATCTGACATTAACTTCTTGAGAGTTATCCCAAATGTGATAAAATCTTGAAATGTTTTGAAGCATATTTTCATCAGATAAAATAAAAATGATTATTTTTTAAAATTCTCTAAATGTCATATGTTACAATATATACATATGTATGTAAGTTATAATTTTAATCCACAGAGGGGTGTATTTTTCTGGCCATTCCGCGGGCGCTCATCTCGTGGCCAAACTCTTGTCGAACTCAGACTTTTTGGACAACACAAGCGGTTCCGATCGTCTGCAAGGAGCCTTCTTAATCTCCGGTATCTACGATCTACGGGAATTGGTTCACACGTCGATCAACGATGCCCTACAATTGCCTCAGGAGTGGGCGATTCCAATGTCTCCCCAATTTGACTGCTACACACATTTGCAAATGAGGAAAGTGCGTATATACATTCTGGCCGCGCAACACGACAGTCCGAAATTTAAGAAGCAATCCAGAGAATTCTTTGAGTTGCTCCACAACACCTGTCTTATGCAGAACATGTATTTGGAAATCAAAGACGATATGGATCATTTTGACATTGTCGAGTGCTTCGCAAAAGGAGACAATTATCTGAAGAGTTTGCTTCTGCACGATGTTCGTAAACATATCTAATTCAAAGTATCGTGTTAAGTTAACAACGATGGTTGTTATTGCGGCTAAGTTTTGTTTTAACTTTTGACCTATTGATTTCAGCTTTTTACTAGTCATAGTTTACATGTAAGTAATTGACATTGTGTACGGAGCAGATAAATAGAGAACGTTATAGGTCTGCCGAAAACCTATTATTGATTTACTACAGGGCACGGGTTTCCCCTCATCACTAAGGAGGCCCAGCCAGTGGCGTAGCTGGTTTACCAGAGACCCTAGAGCAAAAAATAAACTAAGGCCCAAACTAAACTATTTTAAATTATTCATTCATTATATTTCATTCATTCAAAATCGTTGATTCTGTACTCGTCGTGTTCCAAATTTGACTTACATACTAAGTCAAAGTAAACCCCAACTTGCGGGCCAACTTACTGTCCCTAGCCCTCCGGTAGCGACGCCACTTCCCAGTGCGTGCTCCAAGGCGCTGCCGCGCTGCTAAAATAGTTGGGGAAGAAGTAGATTGTTATAGACTTAGACATATACTTACAAATACTGCATAACTTTAACATTTGGTGAAGATTAAAAAACTATATTACGAATAACTACTATTAATGAAATATTTTTGACGAAAATAGAAAAAGATATCACTTGCTACTTTTTTGCCCTTTATCATAAACGCATGTAATTATAAAGTGTTAATGTAAAGTACAATTTTATTTAACTTGTTAGGAATAAACGAGCTACGTGATGGTAAATGGTCATCGCCGTGTACACCAGCAACAGAAAAGGCATCACCGATTAATTTTCGACTAAAAAAGAAGAGATTCTCGTCTTCTAGAAAGGTGGGTAGAATATAAGTGTACAATGTATATAATATAAATTAAAACTTCAAATTGTCGTAATAAAAACTATGTACTAATATTGAATACATAAAGCTGTTTTTATTTGCAGTTTACGCATTTTTTTAATTATAATGTATTGAGCGCCCTCGCGTCGTTCACGTTAACCTATGTCCTAAGGTAAGTTACTTTTTTAAGTTAAGTTTTTGTATTGATTGCAATTTAAACGTCCTTAATAAACACATTTCCAATATATGAATACTTTTATTTACTTTCTGTTAAAATTTATTTTAAATGTTGCCATAGTACTTAAAAGTCTTTTAAAAATGCGTGAATTAAAACCACTTTTAACCACAAATGTGCTAATTAAATCACCGTTAAAATTGATTTTCATACCAAATTTATTTTGGAATAAATTGTTCAGTCAAAACTTTAAAAATACTTTCGACCTATTTAGAAGTTTGACTGCAACTTTGCACTAATTATTACCAACCCTTGATTCAGTCGAAACAATTCCTATAAAATTTCTTTAAGCATTAACTATAGATATGACACACTAATAATTTAGCTCTACAATACACGTTGTAGCTAGTGGCTTAAAATTCATGTTTTGTAGTATTTGCAGTGCGCTCATGGCCCAGCGGCTCGCGTCGATCCTATGCGATCGACAGAGTTAAGCAACTGCGGGCGCGGTCGGTACCTGGATGGGTGACCGAGAAAAAAAACCGTCGATTCTAAATAATCATGTTTATCATATAGCCTTAATATCATAAATAATATTAATATTACAAATGCCATAGTTTCCACGGACGTCCGATGCCCAATTACACCTTGACGTCTCTATGGATTTAGGCGAAATGTAGCACACAGATAATAGTCCAGAAATTAAAAAATTATAGTCCAGAATAATAGATAGACTATTTTTGCTTCTAAAAAAAGTGCAGCTCCCGATAGATAGTTGCGGACTGATTCCAATTATTCAGATTTCTACAGTCATCGACATATCATACATACATACATATCAAGCATATAAGCTTTGTTAGAGATAACGTAAAAAATAATGCTCAAATATCGCTTAAATTTATATAAGACCACATGACAAGCACGAGATATTGAATACAAAAAAAATAATTTGTGCACCCACTAAAAAGGCAAACGCACATAAAAAAACCTCCTGCTTTTTTGAAGTCGGTTAAAAATAATACGGTAATCGGAACATTTGTCGCTAGTAGTTGAATTGTGAAAGCGATGTCGTCCATAATCTCCTCACCGTTTATTTAGAATGACTTTTCTGGGAATAAAGCTATATCTTTTCATACGAATGGTCGTCATTGTGTAGTTGTGATGTGGTGCGTGTGAATAGACATGCTTGGTTGAAATATAATTTGATAAATCGACTAGAAGCCCTTTCAATTACCCTTTTAGTGATTTAATATTACGTGGGCGATCGCAATATCACCCGCTCGTTTATTACTGTATAATCTTGTCAAACAAAAGATAATTAAACATGAGTTTTTATATTCATCTAAGCCCAAAAATGTTAATAGTGACCCTTCGTTCACAAAGGTTTTATCGTTTAGTCCCAACGCCTTGACAGGATCGACGGAATACAAAAGATACAGAATCACCAAGTCGCTTAATATGGCTTGGGACGGAATAATATTCGTCACATACCTTTTTGTTCTAATATCAAATCTAGGATTATACAAGTAGGTCATAAGAGAATAAAAAGTATTGAAGTTAAGTTGAAACATGGGACAAATCTCGAAGAAAAACATTTCTTTAATTTTAGTGCGGTTACTGTAATAATAAATAGGTCACATAAATTTTAATATATATAAGCTATAAGCCATATAATCAGGCTAAATAAGTATGCAGGTATTAGTAAATATTTGAAGTCTTAATAATAAGCACGTAGTAAGTCGTAAGTCGCATTTATAATGCAAAGATTTTGAATATTGTCACTTATCCGCATTTAAACGACTGAACGGATCTGAATGTTAGATGTCAAGGCAGTCCGAAATACCGTATTCATCCCGAATAATGTACGGTTCATTACAGATGGATCAAACTCTATACCTATAGTAAAAAAAATATGAATTTTTCTTTATGACATCACTCTTACGTGGGCAAAGCTGCGGGCAAAACTAGTACAATTAAAGTAAGTAAAGCCAATGAATGAATAAAATTATTGGTCAATATAAAAATCTTCAGTTTCACAAAACTTAACTCCCCTCTAGTTCTACTTCCTAAAGGAGATCGTCTCCACTTATCTCGCTCCGAACGACGGAAGCGCTCATGACCAAGTGCTATTAGGGATCAAAGTCGATTATCACCCGATTTTGTTACACTTTCTTCCTATTAGAATGAAAGTAGCAAACTACTATATATTCAAGATGTACCTACGAGTATTTCGATATATGAAGATCTATTCCTCACATGTTTAAGCCAATCTAAAATTAGGTACTCAAATAAAGAGGTAAGCAAAATTAACGCAATGAAGACTTCTTCATTCTAACTTTAGGAGTCACCCTTACTATAGAAGTTTTTGCCACTGCCATATATTAGCAAGCGTCTATCAATCTACCAATAGATACCAATTGGGAAAACGACAAAATTTAGAGCTTTCCTTGCGTGCGCTAAGTAAACTGTGAAAGTTACTCAAAAATCGTGTACTACAATATTGTTCCCCTCTTAAAGTTCTAAATAAAAATCCGCGACAGCATATGTTTAGCGTTTAAGGTTAACCCACTATAACCATTTAATTTTTTTATTTTATAGGGTTCAAAATAGTTTAAAAAAATGTTTTTAAGGCAAAACGTTGACTGGGGTCAGTTAGTTTTTAATATGCGTCGCAATGCGCGTAGACTACAGCTAGTTATATATAAATAGGTATTCTCAACAGGCGCCGGTTCCCACCTGCCTAATTCAATAGTACACGAGTTCTATCAACTATTAAACTACCATCAACATTAACTATTAAACGATATTCACTTCGTCGGCTATTTAATCAATAATTGCCGAATAGGAAATGGGTGACGGCTGTAACGAAACATTGCGGTGTTGTGTAGTTTAGACAATATTGTAAGAAGTTTATGTCAATCTAAATACATACTAATTGATAGAGGTTGTTATTTTTTTTGATAATTGGAATCAGTCCCTTAACACATGGCAATGGACATCAAAGACGTTGATTTAATTTGTCTTTAAGCTATAATTCTTAGTGTTTTTGTAGTAATAAAGGTGCACTACGTACATTTAAAGTTATAATATTACGAAATAAAGTTTATTGTCACTCCAAAATTTTACAAAAAAATATATGTATCTATT
The DNA here is from genome assembly GCA_018248895.1 of Carystus phorcus. NCBI lineage: Eukaryota > Metazoa > Arthropoda > Insecta > Lepidoptera > Hesperiidae > Carystus > Carystus phorcus. The sequence continues at coordinate 6,461 of DWJN01001983.1, read as the reverse complement.
TAGAATATATGACTGAGTTCAAAATAAAATAAAAATAAACGTAATAAAAAATTATAAGAAAAAGTTTAAAACTAAACCCGATTATCTCAGAAAATGCTGCTTGGTTTTTCAATATAGTTTTTACAAGTTTATAAAGTGAATCACAAGAATGAATCAGGCTCCATTTGCCGTGTTTTAGCAAAGAAAAAACCGACTTCAATAAAAGTACGACGTATTAAATATTCCGACTTCCGAAGTCATACACAACAAGTAAATGAGCATTATTAGACGTAACTCAAAAACTACTCGCCAGATGTCGCTCAAATTTAAATGGGAGCATGTGACAATTACCAGCCTTCGACTAAAACTTATCAAAATCTATACACAGAGTAAAAACTTATTATGTTGACACACATAAAAAATACCATCGAATTGAGAACGTTTTAATTATTTTTTTAGTCGGTTAAAAAGTAAGGATAAATTTTGTACCGAAATAGGGCCGATTGCTATAGCTTTTAATATTATGAAAAAAAAATTTTTAACCAGTTATGTCGTAAATACGCTTCAACATTTAGTTAGTTAAAAAAACTAAATACTATGTAAACAAAAAAATAAACCAAACTGAAAAATTACTTCTTGAAAAATTTTGCCGAACATAACATGTACTGTAAAGACAAGTTCATCATAATTATTCACATGAAGGAAAAAATCTTGATCGATGTTTTATAAAATAAATGGTTTGCAATTTCCTGAAAATATTTCCTGTTAAAAGTATCATCAGCGTAGGTAGGGAAGTATCGAACGAATCTTTTCTGAAGACTGACTGTGAATGATTTACTTTCAAGTCGTTTGTTATAAACCGAAGCAACCGCTCAACATAAATCCATTTCCTGAACATCCGATTATCCACATGAGATTCATTTCTGCTTGAGGAAACACATGATTTATGAGTTGGCTTGCCGACGAATTTACATTTATTATAATTAATACCATCAAAAACATAACTCGTAAAACAAACTAAGTTTTGTAACTTAGTTGTTGTAACGTAAAAAGTTGTGAGATCCATTTAATTTCAAATCGGTTAATTTATTCAGACCCTACTTAAGGAACCTTTTGTCTTAAGTTACTACATTATTAGCTAATTTAACCTCTTATAGTGCCGAAATTGGAATGATGACTTTAAATTTAAGTTCTGGGTCTGGGTGTGTGTGTAATTGTCTTTCTGTGTTGTCCATGGCACCCACGGCAGGGGTATCCTAGTGTGGGGCTATGAGTGTGTGGCGTTATTTATAAATAAATAGATTGACTTGGCCATCGCACTAAACAACTTAATGTAATATAATATGTATTAAAAAAACTCAAATTATTTATTTCATGTAGATATTTATAAATACACTTATGAAACGTCAAATATTTTGCATCTACCACTTACTTGTGAGATACATTGTTTTCATGGATAATCAGCCATGTTTTACCTTTTTTTTAATTTAATAGCCCCAGGACATTATTTCATTAGGTGTATAGGTTCCTTACCTGTACCTTAGATTATAACTCGATTTTTGTTATAAGATTACGTTCGATTACGCCATATTTTGTTCATTAATTTAATGGTCGTATTTTCCGTATGTGTATGTAACCTTCGCTCGGATGATAATATTTCTAACTTAATCGTTTTTTTATAAACATTAATTAGTTTCCTTGAAAACAGCTCATAAAATATGTATAAATGCGTTTTTTACGTGAAAGCGGATTATCACTTGACATCAAATTAATGATACTTATTGTTGATTGAAACTATCAGACGCTGTATAAACTTACCAAGATAAATTTAAATAGAAGTTAGTTAGTTAAAAGCAATTAGTTTCGGAGAAATAAATAACATACAAATAGTAAAGAATTGAAGTTAAAGTATACTATATTGGTAAAATAGATGTTTGCTTGTTTATTATAAAGTAATTAAAGCCATTTGTTTTACAACAAATTTATATTATGCGGATTGAAACGGTAGACCCTAGGTGAAATTTTTTTTTGATCGAGCTTTTGCCCGCGGTTTGTTTGCGTTCAGAAACTTTCATTCCCTGTTATATCCCCGTGGGGGTAGAATTGATCAAAATCCTTTCTTAGCGGATGCCTACGACATAACATCTACCTGCATGCCAAATTTCAGCCCGATCCGTCCATTGGTTTGGGCTGTGCGTTGATAGATCATTATGTCAGTCAGTCAGAGTTATATATATTTAGATAGATAAAATAAAAACAAATAAAATTCCTAATGAATCGAATTCCTTATAAATTATTATTTTTGTAACACAGGTTGACAACCTCCACTGCAATATCGAGAGTGCTGCGACTATGACATTCCTAGAATATTTTGAACAATGCAAATCCGAACAAATTGCAAACTGTACAGACGGATGGACAATAGAGATTTCAGACGTAGCCGCAGATGGTTGCAATTTTACTTCAGTTCTTGTTCTATACTTTATCTTCAACATTTTTTCAAGTATGACCGAAGTTGTGAAGATGTCGTGAAAAAAAATCCTTTGAAAGCATATTCTTGTATATATTTCTTGTCTATTGCATTATCTATAAAAAATGTCTTTTTATTCTAACTCTAACGAAGGTATAATTTGTTATTCCTTGATTTATTTAGAATCTACTATAGTGAATTCATATGCGGCCGTGAATAATTGAAACAAAAAACCAAAAATGCATTTTGGAATCCTTTCTTTATCCCATGTCACAACTTAGCATAGGCATACCCATTAATCGTTGTTGATTTCCTTGGTTACAAATTAATTTTTCCAAAATAAATATAATATCTTTGCTATTATAATATCTCTTTTGCAAGGTGCTTTAAGGAAGAGGTGTAAGCTAGTATTGAACTGTCATTTCTTCCCAAATATTTTCATTATCTTCTATTTTCAAATTTCGAGCATAGTGCAGTTTAATACTAGGTAGGGTTGCTAAAACAACCTTATCATAAGCGATAAGAACAAGATTCATTCATAACGAAACATAATACGTATTTACATTTTTAATCTGTTATCGTACAAACCCTCGTGAGATTTTGGCTGCAGAAACAGAATGCAATGAAAAACATGTTTGGCCATTATTTAATTTGTATACCAAGTTTGATACCCGTGTTATGGACGATCTATCCTCCACGAAAACCGTACATTTTTCCAGAATAACATGCCTATAGGCTTTCTCGGACTATAAACCCAAATAATCATTAAAATCCATTCAGACGTTATGATGGAGCAACTTCCATACTCACTTTAGCATTCATAATATTTTAAGATAATATTTTTGATAATATTTTGACCTTTGGGAAAACATTCACTCATTTTATATGTATGTTTATATTAGAACTTTCTGACGATAATCGCTGAGCGACATTTTCTAAATGCTTGTTGACTTGGAAATTCCGGTGAAAATCACTGAAGTGCACTATCGATATTTAACTTTAATCAAAAGTTATTTTCCGTTTAAGTTGAACTCTTGCATAAATGTTGAGAAGTATAAAATATTCTGCGCGTAATTTTTAATAAATATTTTTAACTTAAAATAACTTGCAGCATAACTGAAGTAGAAAAATAACAGCATTAGATTTTGTACTCAGCGAGGATCATTCGATTTGTTAGCAATCAAGATCACAGTCGATCGGATATTAAAAGCGTAATGGATCGACGAATGGAAAACGAAACTGGTTTGTCTTTTGCTTCGAATATAAATTGAACTGAATAGATATTTGTACATTGGTAATATTGGCGATTTCTTTCGCCTTTCTTTTCCTCAATGTTAAAGTACCTTACCGAAACGGTGGTAATTAAATTAATTAAAAAAACTATCTGACCGAATTTTGAATATAAACCATTAACTAATTCATTTAAACACGCACTAAAAAAATTCCATTAAAATCAGTCCAACCGCTTAGAAGGAGTCAAATCCCCATAAATACATTCACACAAATTGACGAATTATATAAAGATTTATTAACAAATCGGAGAATGTGCCTGCAAGACGAAAGAAAAAATATACAAAGATTGAATTTTGATTCACTTTTAAACAAAAAATTTCACATTTTTTTTTATGCTGTAAGCCGGCAAACGAGCAGACGGGTCACCTGATGGTAAGTGATCACCGTCACCCATGGACATTAGTAACACCAGGAGTGTCACCAACGCGTTGCCGGCCAAGAAGGAAGAAGGAGGGGAAAACAGAACTGGCACTTAAAAATTATATATATAAAAAAACATTCTTATATATGACTTGAACTTAACGTAAAAATGGCTATTGATTTTTGTTCTTACATAACACGATACGCTATTGCCTCTACAGAGGCATACAGGCTATATTTCAGATCAACGATCAAAGCCATTTTCTGCCGATAGCCCGCAGCTTAAACCATGTGACCACAAAGGGGACACAGTTTTAGGTCAAATAGTTAAACCCTAACCGTACCCAATAGCACGTCATCGTGTTACGTTCAACTATATCTTTATACATATAAACTCTATAAGAACCCTTCTAAACGGTTGAACTAATTATAACAAGTTTTTTTGGTGCATGCATACGAGAATGGACTAGATTCAAAGTATGAATCTATACTAATAATATAAAGCTGAAGAGTTTGTTTGATTGATTATTTTAACGCACTAATCTCAGGAAGTACTAAACTGATTTGAAAAATTATTTTAGTATAAGATAGTCAATTTATGGAGGAAGGCAATAGGCTAAATAGATAAATAGAAGAGGAGCAGCAATAAAAACTATTGCGTACGCTATATGCGTGCGCTAAGTAAATGGTAAAAGTATATCAATGATGATATATCTAGCTTTTAAGGTTAACCCACTATAACCATTTTTATGGTGAATATTTACCGAAGCGAAGCGAAGGCGGGTCGCTAGTTTTAAATATGTCTCAAAAACGACAGAAGATATATTACTAATTCAATCACAAAATTCCACGTAAAGAGGAAAAAAGTTAACAAGTTAATAAATACAGAATAGTATGAACAAATTTAAATGTATTTAGGATAGTAACTTATTACTAAATATCTTCGGTATCCACCTTCTACTAATGTACTTACTGTTAAGTCTTTTACTTAATTAACACATAGCAAGCCTTAATTTCATTAGAAGCTTTCATAGCTTGGCGTCTGATGTCGATCTTAAGACTTCGGCTAAGAAATTTCTAGGCAATTGATAGATACATAAGTAAGTACTAATTTTAAAAATTTCTTATGCACGTCTATGCTTTAGAATGCACATAAGTTTCAAGTTTCGATTGTTACCAATAGTACAATTAAACAAACAGCTCTAAAAACGGTCAGAAGCCCCTCCACCAATTATACCTGAAACATATTAGTGGAGAATGTTGTATACTCATAAAGACACGAGGTCTCTACCAGACCTTTATAGCCTATATAACCATTTTTATTTGTAGCCTATATTTTCAATTATGAACACTAAGGCATTGTAAAATCTGCTACATATACCGCTTTAATTACAACTGCCAAGAATCCCCGAAGCTTTACTTACACTCAATTTACGTCACCCACTTTACATGTTTCACGCAAATTTGTGCCGTTGGAGATTTTCCAACACCGTGAATATATGAGGGTTCTCAAGGAAGCGATCGGAGGAATAATGGGGCTACCCGAGACATTATTTTTTATGTCGTAGCTGATAAAAGGTAGACGGGCCATCTCGTGATCAGTAATCAACGCCGTCTTTGATGTCCGCAACATGAAAGACGACGAATCACCACGGCCGTTAATATGGAAGTGGGGACGAAAGTTAAACTCGTTCAACTGGCACGAAAAATACTTTTATTGGACATTGTAACTAAACGTGTATATAGGTAAAAGTGTTACCTACAGTATATTGTACATAATTATGATGACTAATAATTTTACCGAAAATTCTAGATTCTTTATATGTGAAATAGTACAACGAAATAGACAAATCATTGCCTAAATGTTTTCTTGTACTTTCTTAGCTTTTAAAACAAGCGGTACAAAAGTAACTATTATTTCACTCGAAATTAGATTGATGTGTCCACGATATCTCTGAAGTTTATTGATGGTTTACGATCTAAATATTATCAAAGACCGGTGACTTAAACCTTACTTTTTCACGATTACCAATACCAAAAAATATTTCCATAATGTTCTACGATTCATGCGAATTTATATCAAACCTCTGAAAAGATATTCAGCCACAGTGCGAGTGATTCTTAAAATTTTGTATAGCGATATCTTACACCCACAAGCTCCCAAAACCCACGGGCGTATTAACTCAGAGCTTTGGTAACAAAAAGAAATGATAACGAAATTGAACATACAAAAATAAGGAGTACATTCTACTCGTATGTATTTATTTATTTATTCTTTATCGAACCTTAAAAATTAAAGGAACAAAAGGTGGACTTAATGCTAAAAGCATTTTCTGCCAGTCAACCTTAGGGCAGTGGG
>DWJN01001982.1:0-16347 GCA_018248895.1 Carystus phorcus | reverse complement strand
CGCCATTTTTGTGTCCATTTATAAACGGTATTTACAGCTTTTTGCACTTTTTCGACAGCTTCCGCATGGGTGTCTCCTGTAGCCATAATAGCCGTGTCATCAGCAAAAGTTGCAATAGTGTTATCTTCTAATTTTGGAATGTCGCAGGTGTATAATAAGTACAGGACCGGACCTAGTACACTTCCTTGTGGCACCCCAGCCTTGATTGGTTTGAGTTCCGAATATGCGTCTTCCATTCTTACTCTAAACATTCTGTCAGTTATGTAGGACTGTAAGATATCAGAAAATTGTATGGGCAACATTTTTCTTAATTTATATGTAAGACCCGTGTGCCATACTTTATCAAAAGCTTGCGATACGTCCAGAAAAATTGTAGAGCAAACTTTTTTTTCTTCTAGAGATTTTTCAATGACGTTGGTAATTCTATGCACTTGATCTACTGTAGAGTGCTTTTCTCTGAAGCCAAACTGATAATCGGGGATAAGGCTTTTTTCTTCTATGATTGGTTTTAAGCGTCTCAGTAGAAGCTTTTCAAATAACTTTGACATTATCGGAAGCAGCGAGATAGGTCTATATGAAGTTGTTTCTTGCAATGGTTTGCCAGGTTTGGCTATCATTATAACTTCGGCAACCTTCCACACGTCAGGTACGTGCTTTAGTCTAAACGATGCATTTATGAGTGTGGTAAGTTTGACTACTGCTTTACGTGGCAGATTGTGTAAGATTTCCCCGGTAATGAGGTCAAAGCCAGGTGATTTTTTCTTGCTTAGAAGGTGGATCGCTTTTTGAACTTCTCTTGGAGTAACAAGTCTTATGTCTATTATATCCTTAGATGTTTCGTCAGAAATTATTTCTTCCTCATCATCATTGTCTTCATTTGGTTGAAAAATTTTTTCCAAGTGGCATGCAAACCTACGTGCCTTTTGCTCATTGTTGGTGGCCCACTGTCCATTTTCTTCTTTTATTGGAGGAATATGCGTAATAGGTTAGGTTGGTATGATTTTATTATCGCAAAAAGGAGGAAGCGCTTCCGCGACATCTGTTTCGGTGACCATTTATCCATTTTGGTCAACGTTTCGAATTTTATTGGTAGTAAAATAGGTACATTTTTGGGTGGCGTTTAAAGACAAGCATTTTTTATCTACAGGGGGAAATCTTCCAAAGATACTCGACGGGTGAAGTGGGTTTTTTATATTATGATTATATTATAAGTAAAACAACATGCCGATTCAACGGATCAAAAAGAACTCTATTACTTTATTTAAATTTAGTTGGCATTACATGCATCTCACATAACGCAGAGGGCGCTGCTAGACTATAGAGGTTTTATACAATTTAAGATTATAATATTTGAAAATACTAACATATATTGTAATGTTCTTCACCTAATAATTTAGTATTTTTTCCATTTATATCGGTTATATATAATCAATAAGTACTGGATCAACTGGTCGTAAATATTTTTATACATTGTAGTTTAAACGTGAGATCAACCCTATCATATCTTTTCCGCGCTATGGTACAACTCATTGCAATAATATATAAAGAGGGTTAATCATACAGCTGGTTGAACAGCTTTATTGCTTTGCTTACGAGGTTTATATGATGATGAAACGAGTCCAATAAATCATCTGCTATCGTTTGTATTACCACCCGCTCACACATCACTTCGGTAAAACTATGTCATTTGCCCGCATCCAAAACAATTGCTATTTGTTTACTTCAGGCACTACATAATTACTTCAATTAATCAATAGGGAACATTTTATAATTCAAATTCAAAATTCCTATGCACGTCATTTTTTATTCTACCACCGTTTCGGAAAGGTGCCTGTACATCGAGGAAAAGAAACGACGTAAGTAACTTCTCAGCACATCTTTTGAACTAATAAATGCACTAATACACAAATACTTCGCTAGCCTTTGCAGAGCTGGATACGGCATTTTATTTCATTACATATTAATAAAATTTTATATGATTCAATTCCCGACCAGGTAGAAATTTAAAATATGTCCTTGTCTGACTGTGTTGTCTATAGCACCCACAAGACGGAATCCAAAATTAAAAAAACCTTATAAAAAAACGTAATATTCAACTTAACCCTTTCAGCATAAAGTAACCTCCATGGTTTATTTATCACGTAATGAACCTTATAACTAAACATTTCTAAGTAGTTATCGGACAGTAATGGTTAAATTTTGAAACCCTTTTAAACCTATAAAATGTAATGTCCATAAAGTCTATTATAATATGTAAAATGTATGTTGTCACATCATAAAGAGGTTAAGTACGTCCTATCGTTGTGAAGTAAATGCCCGCTTTATTACCATAGGGGCAGGGGTCAGAGGGTACTTTAGCGACGCTTAATTTACGGGTACCCGAAATCAAACTACCTTTTAGGAAAGTAATAAACAACGTGCAAACTTTTCGTGGAATTCATTATCCCTAAGTGATGTCCTATACTCATTAGAATTATACACATTTGGGAACTAAAAAACCCAGCCAACTTCACCTAATAGTCAATGAATTATTGACTTAAACTGGCCTTCTTTATTTGTTAACCGATTTTAATGCAAATCAGTAAATGTTAATGCTCATCACAATTATAATCCTGAATACTGCATTCAAATTAGAGTAGCGGTTTCTGAGATAAGTGTGCACAAACATACAGACAAAATGAAAAAAACATTGTTTTAGATTCTCTGGCATATATAAAGGCCATTATTACGAATTTTTAAACATAATACATAACAAAACATTTCCAAACGTATACCACTAATGCCATCTAGCAAAGAGTTTACACAACTATATTCTCTATGATTTCTAAAGACAGACTTAAGTCTCTAATTTACACAATACCAAAACTGAAACGGGCGTTTTTTTATTTTTTATCTATTTATGTCTGTTGTTTGTCCACGCTAATCTATGAAAACCTAAACCACGCAAACAATGTAGAACATTACTTAGGGGATTAAGGGACCCCACTAAAAAGTCTCTTCGGGATATGAAGGTTTGTGCGGAAAAATACGCCTATATTAAAATATGATGCATTTTCATCATTGTTATGTCAGTTTTACACGACATTTGGGGACTCATGCGGGATAACCACTAATGAAAGTCGATGGTGTACATAAGTTGAAAATGTTCCGCATCCCATTCTCTCGAGTAATAAAAATAAGCCGTGAACATGTATTTCCGCTGTTTCCAACTTCGACATCAATACTCATGTCACGTGCAAAACTACTTCAAGAAATTCAATAAAATGTTCGCAGTTGCGAAACATTCATATCTATATTAGGAATGTAATCATTGTCCGGAAGCAAAAAGGAAATCACATGTTTCAAAAAACTATATATAAACAAGCTGACCCGGCAAACGTTTTACCATATAAATTATTTCTATGAAATTTCTAGTGTAGAAAAAAATTTGTATTAAAAACAGGGGTTGGTAAAAATTTAGGATTGTATGTACATATTTTTATGGCAAATTATAAAAAAATTAAAAAACTGTCCAAAAAATAAACGTTAGGGATGGACAGCCCTTATCACTTAAGGGTATGAAAATTAGATAGTAGCAGATTCGCAGACCTCCTGAATATGCATATAAAATTTCATAAAAATTGGACAATATATATTGTTATATAAGCTGACTTATGTTTAAATTTGTTTTTATACGCGTTTTAAAATAAAATACATTTTGAGATTCGGTATACTCTTTGTTTAGGGTTTTAGGTTCAAACTTTCTTCTTCATATTAGAAATGCTGAACATACTGGCCTTGAATTCTTAACCAAGTGCACTGTATCATAACTGGATTGACGTATAGTTGACGCAGCTTTGGAGTTGAAACGATTTATGGCCATGTAAGATTTATTGATGAAACTAAAGTTTTGACGTCATAATACTAGAATTTTCCTAAAGTTAAGAGTGCAAGCTTTACCCATCTTAAGTCCGACCTTATAAAGAGTTTTAAGGGCGTTAGCTGTAGTTTTTATATAGGTAGTGTTATTAGTATATAGTATTATTTATGTTAATAGGTCATACGGGGTTGGCATAGTCACTGCGTGAAAAAACCTCTTTTAAGATTAGAAAAAGTTTTACAGACTAAAAACCGACCTTCTATGCTTTTGGTGAGCTCTATTAAACAGTGAAGGAAGCTATGGCACTTATTGGAGGCCGTTATCTATGTATTACTTTGTTAAATCCGATATACATTAGTGGTATAGTTTTGTAGCCGCCTAATAAGCTACCATCTTCCTTTTTAATCACCCGAGAAAGGTTTGTGTCTTCCTTTCAGAAAAACTGAAACAATACGGATTATTCTTCTTTGTCGTTCTTGTACATGAGAGTCACCGAAACTTAAATTGTTAACTACTTTTAGTATCGCCATATCATTTTTTTTTATTATTTTATTAGGGTAACCAACAAGACGATACATTGTTCTTAAAGCTGAATAAATGAAATCTTAAAGTTTAAAACTTAATGTAGTCTTAATTATACGCTACCACGGCATGCATTGTGGTCGAGCTTATTACATATTGTGTTACAAAAGTATATAAAACTAAATATTTTATTTAAAAACTAAATATTTTAAGTAAAATTATATTCAATTATCTTTGTTAATTATCATAGTGAACAACCTAGTAGGGTTACATAATTTCTATATATTTGATAATATAAATTATTTAATACCATTATAATGTTTTTATTTTCGTTCTATTAACAGAATCAAATGCAAGAGTATTCATCGGCTGCGTTTTATTTATTATATCCTAAGCAACATAGCAAACATGTTTACAAAAGTTGTATTAATTTTGTACCAACGAATTTCATTTAACACGCGATACTTGACGACTTATCCCGAGCGAAAATTTAATTGAAAATGAAAGGAAGCGCTAAATCCCTCCCAACGAACACGCTAACTTGAAATTCATCAGTTTTACACTAACCTGCCCTTAATTACTGTTAAAACTGTTATATTTATTACAGTAATTAATCTATCGGGTCCTTTATTTGTAAATTTATTTAATCCATGAGAGGCATTTATATTTTATCTGTATGTATATTTATATTTGTACTAGTTGACCCAGCAGACGTTGTTCTGCAACAATATAACCTAACAAACCCCGGCCACGCGTTGCTGTGACTAAGGTTTACATACTCAAATTCGCAGACTTATTCGGCCATCTGTTAAAATCTTATGGAACTAATTCTTTGTAAGATATTAAGCAAATAGTTTGCAATAAAATAATTTTGCGACTATGATATGTAACCTATTCTATCTTTTAAGTTGGATCAAACTGGACACGGTGTACTAAATTACATTCAAATCGGTTAAGTAGTATAGGAGTCCATAGCGGACGAACACCGTGACACGTACTTTATATACATTAAGAATATTGTGATGAGGATAGTTTATGAGGAAGCGAACGACGCGAAAGAGCATGGCATTAGAAAACCAAACCTAATCTTAATTTGTGTGATATGACTTGGAAAAGTCTCCTTGAAATTTTCTTGCGGCTTCTTCCAAATCCACTCATTGTAGGGCTTGCTGAAGCGATGGCGTCGTTTGACTTTTGTAAAGTGTAAAAACCAACTTCAAATAAAAATACTTGTATTTGATTTGATTTAATTGGAGCACTAAAAACGACATACTGCATCCTTTAACGTAACATTATACGGTGTAATATCTCAAGCGACAGCGTTGTAGCTTGTCATCCGAGATGAATATCAATGAAGGATGTTTTATGCATTCTGTTTAGTATGCCAGCGTGTCTTAACCGCTAACTCAATCAGCCTGAAAGACATACTATATGTTGTCGCGCTAATACAGCATTAGTACCTATCAGTACACAAAGTGTATCTTTGTGTCTATACCAAACTAGCCTAAACTTAAATACACAGACACTTATACACCATCACACACTCACACACACACAAACACTCACTAACGAACACAAATACATGTTAGGTTAAACTAAAATTGTATGTATTTAAATTTAAGTAAGGACATGCACGTTCGTGTCCACAAGGAATATTGCCGACAAACTTGGCAGAGATGCACATAGTATCACTGTATTTATTTTGGAATGGAATAAAATAAAAAACTTATTTTCAAGTGGGATTGTGTGTGTGATTATTTCTCTTGCGACTTATGTCGGTTTGTCCAAATCCAATACACATGACCGTCGTAACGCTAGAATCAGTTTTAAAATTGTATAAGAATTATATTTGATAGTAGAAGGACGACGCGATTGGGCTGAGAGAGCACGCGGTTTATTGATAGCCGCATTTAGACTAGTTAACACAAGGTGAAATTCAACCAGGGAATTAATAAAAATAATTAATGTTTCATATGACGTCTAAAGGGAGCTAACAATATTCAAGAGTACGAAAACGGTTAGAGAATTGTTTTTATATCCACAGAAAATAGTTTTCCGCTCTAGTTAATAATATAATAATTTTCTATAAGAAATTCCTTGGTCCTCTTCGACTCGCCGAAGACTGCGGATAAGTTTATTTTAAATTATAACAAGAAATAAGGTGGCTTGTATAACCTTCAATCCCCAAGGATGGAACAAACTTCGAGAAGCTGATCTAAAGATCAAAATCACGTAATTAAAAAGGTTATGCAAAGGTCGCATTCAATTGAATAGCTCGTCTGGATACGTTTGCTATGTAAGCACCTATATAATCTAGACGGTGTGACCTGAATATGGAACATTAATTCTAACGTGGAGTGAAATGGATCGGCTCAATTCGGATCTTTATCCGAGGATCAGTGAGGTCGAAACTCTGAATAATTGATGTTTAAACACGGCTGAAATAATATGCTAAAACATCTCCTTTGTAGTTAAAACCACACGAGATTCGTTATCTAAACACTATGACAACAAAAGCAACCACTAAGTATATGTATATCAAAACAAAATGCTTCAACTTCAAAGTAATAATAATCCTAGATAAAAAGTATATGAAAACACTTTTCTTACTAAAATACTGTTGCGAAGAAATTTCTAATTAATTCTATAACTAATTTTATAGTTTCGAGGTTAAAAGCATAAAGAAATTGAATTAACATAAACACCTGCCTAAATACAAGTAAAATGTTCTAGAGAGTAAGTTTCACCACTCAAATCTAAAAACGGTTATCGATCCATTCTCGAAGTATATTTACAGTCGAATCTCGCTATTGCCACGTCGCGGGAAGTATTGAGCCAATATCGCAAGCGTTAGCAACATGTGTTTTGAGAGCACAAAAGATGAAAGCACAAATACTCCTATTTTCCTATGGTAGGAAATTTTCAAGAAAAAATTGAATATGCTTTTAATAAGTTTGCAGACTGTACTCTTAATTTGCACTCTGAATGCCTGCATGCTTAAACAGGGTCAAAACTGATCAATGGATATTTTTTAGAAATTTTAGTGTATGAGGCATTGGTTTTGAAACGTATGCATAAAATATAATTATATCATTATTTGTCTGTTTATCTGTTCGGTTAATTGCATGTTTGTGAGCTGTTTCAATACGGATAAACTGAGGAACGAATCTGTTAGCGAGGGCAAAGAAATAAGGGCGATTCGTGTCATAAATAAATAAAAATCTCTTTAATATTAATGTTTATGTCTAGGTTTGTTCCCGGGGCCGCAGCCGGTTACAAGGTTGCTGGCGATTAATTTGACCTGTGACTCAAATCCCATACGTGGCTAAAATGAAAACGTTGTTCGGCCTGGGGTCTTGAGAGACAATACTTTCGTCTCCCCTTTCTTAGTCGGCAGCTTATGTGAAGCCTTTGGTATTTCTAATGTATATACGCTACCACAACCGCTTACAATCCGGATGTTCATCAATGTTCGTTGAATAAAATAGCATATTTTAAAATACCACCTGGTTCAATATGATTATAATATTAAGGTAAAGAAATCAATATTAACCGTAGAACCATAACAATAATGAATATTGATCTAAGTGGTATTTTAAGAAATCAAGCTCTCGTAGCCCGATGGCTCGCGTCGATTCTATGCGATCGACATAGTGAAGCAACTGTGACACAGTCGATACCTGGATGGGTGACCGCTACTGGAAAAATATTTCTTGATCGTTTCCGTACTTCGGAAGACACGTTAAACCAACGATCCCGAATGTTATGGTAAATAACAGTTGTCAAGCCATGTCGAAGGCCTTCGAGTGGCCTAAAAATTTCCGACACTTGGATTAGCCACTGACCTCCTCTGATCCGCACTGGAGGAGGCTGGTGGTTTATGCTCTAGACCTCCTCAGTGATGAGGAGATGCCCACTCGTTAGTGGGCCATTAACGTTGAAGGCAAATGGTATATTAAAGCACATTATTACGATGTTTGTGACAATATATTCAGAGGATTACATCGCGCCATTGAACACGTATAGACTCATGTGCGCCGCGATGATAAGCCAAATTAATTGTACCTACCGACATATCATAATGAGCGGACATAACGTTTATCTCTCATTTGTAACGCAAAACTGTGTACAAATATTTTATTGAGCACAATAATATTATCGCGTGATTTTTTACCTTAGATAAGTTAATGCTTGACGTCAACCCACCCGATGGTAAGAGGTTAAGGTGTCTAAGATGGTGGACGCACTAACAATATAGGTCGATAGCAATGGCTCCGCTCGTGACAAAAGTTCTTGAGTTCCGTGCTTCGGAGGGCACGTTAAGCCGTCGGTCCCTGTTGTCATCGTAGTCAGGTCGTATCGGAGGCCTTCGGGTGGTATAAAAACTTCCGACATGTGGGTTAACATTTATTCACCCAGTACAGTCAGTACCCGTTATTTATTTTCAACAATTCTGCTTCACTAGCACCACGTCCTTTAAATGAAGTAAGGATTATTATTTTATCATCCAAATTAACCCTGACTCTCGGATAGAATTTACCAAATCGTTACCTTCTATAATCAACTACAAATATGCAAGATGTGTCAGTTATAGCAACTGACACATCTAAATTTGAGTCAGTTTGAGTTAAAAGTAGAAGCAACTTGAATAAGTCTATAATTATATAACACTTGGGAAAATTTACTACAGTCCCAAGACGAAGTTTGAGTTATGTAATAAATGTTCACATAAACTACCGCCGTCATATATCGTTTGACAAATGGTTGAGCTTAGGGGCTGTTAATCAAGCTGTGGTTTGTTACCACAAACTTAAGGCCAACGTCACAGCTACGGAATATACCTACATACTGAGATATCGGCATCGTTTCGCGTACGAAGCTATTATAATGATTAAAAGTTACTAACTCGCTATCGCTTCGCTTCGGTAAAATTATGACTAACCACCCGAGTCCAAAATATTGCTATTCATTTATTTTAGGCGTTATATAAAATCTACTTTGGCGCAATTTATCGATTAATATAACATTTATGTTAACTAAAGTAATCAAAACATTATTTATTACTCTATTAATAGAATCTCCATAGTAGCTTATAACTGACGATCAAAATAATGTTGTGTTTTAGCTAAAATCTTTATTTAGATTAGTGCATAGAGTTTTGGCAAGTACCATACATTAAATAATATAAGTACATAATTATATCATAATTTTAGTACTCGACTGTATTGCAAACAGCTAAAACTTTTAATTAAAGAGAACAATCGCAACCAAGAAGATACACCTAATTGAAAAATGGGAATTTCTAATTATATTTCTAGAATTCCCCAAAACCTAGATACTAATTAACGTATAATCCATAATATTACCTTCCCGCAGGCGGTTAGGCAAAGCACATTCACAGCAAGATAGTATAAATTAAAATATATACTGTATGTTTTGTAAAATGTTACAATCAAATGAAATATCGACACTTTCCTAAATATTGACAACATTGCATAACATGTTATATCTTACTTCTTATATTTCTCTTCAAAAGATCTATTCCCATCGCTACAGCATCCATTGCCGTGCCAGGAGCGCACATCACACCATAACCTCCATGGCCGTAACAATGAATTACTTTCAAACCATTAATCAATTCAGGTTCAACACGAACGGGAACCCTGTGAGGTCGTAATCCAATTTTATGTGAAAGAATCTCCACATTTTTCAAGGCTGGCAATAATTCGCAGCACCGTTCGAAAATGGCGGCAGCGTCATGCTCACAAACGTTCAAATTATAACTGTCGTACTGCCGCACTCCTCCCAGTGTAGCAATACCATCGAGGCCCGGTATTATATACGTATCGTAATCCCCGTAGAACGCCGTCTTCAACCAAGGAACTTTGGCTTTTATTACCTGCCCGCGTATCGGCACTAAATCGTGATCATTGCACAAATATTTCGCTCCTAAACCTGTGCAATTAAAAACTAAATCGAACCTCTGTGGTAGTGATGTGAAACTATCGATTTTTTTCTTCATAATTTTCCCGCCATTTTCAAGAAACGATCTTTCAGCCCACGGCAGATACCTTTCGCATCCTATCTTTAGCGTTGAAAAGAAAGCTCCGTAGTTCCACCCGTCACCGCAAATTTTCAGCTCGTTTGCATCGACTGATCTGTAAATGGGTACCAAGTCTTCTATCAAATGGTTTCTAGTGACATGCTTGTTTTCTTTCGAGAATATATAACTGGATAAAGCCATGAGGCCGGCTTGCGGTGCTTCTGAAGATTTCAGTATTTGTTGCCAGTACTCCCAAGAATTGTTTATCCATTTCTTGGTAATCTCGCTCGTGGGCCCTCGGAAGCTGGTGCCAGGTCTAAATATACCCGCGGCTACACAACTGACAGTGTCCTCTTTGAAAGAATCTGCTAATATTGTTACCTCGATATTTCGTAATTCATTTTGGAGTAATCTTGCAGTCGTCGTGCCCACTACACCTGCTCCAATAACGGCAATTTTTAGGCTATTTTTGTCCATGTTACCTGGAATGATAAAGATACGTTTGTTAGTAACGAATGGCGTTGAATAAATATTGATTAATGGTATCCTATAATATAAAAACCTCCGCAATTCCATTGCTTGAAACTAAGAGTAGGTATACTTATTATATATTATTTGTAAATTATAGTATGTTGTGATAATAAACGCAGTGATAACAGTAGTATCAACGTTTCGTTCTTCACTTGGGAGACCTCGATGTAAATCGTGCATTTCAATGTGCGTATTAGAAACTAATGTTAAACTATATTGCTTTTCTGAAAGTAGTAAAAAACAATTGGCGGCTCATAATAAATTTTGACAAGCCAAAAGATTATATTGAAAGAACTTAACGGATAATTTCAGTCATAAATCCCAGTTTTACACTATACTTTGAAACCATCTTCTCTATATGCTTTTACCTCCATATGCTTGTAAATATACAAACATTATTAAATTGTATACGTATTTTATTCTAAAATGAATAATAAGTATTATACGTGTGGTCTTATCTAAAAACCATAACTTATATCAACATTAAATAGAAGAAAATTAATTTGTAGGTATTCATAACAAAACCTGTTTTGTTTTGGTATTAAAACAGCGAGCAGTACTCACGTAGCGGTGCAATCGGATGGAACAAGTCAATATTCACTTAGCAGGATGACCGCTCTTGCGTCACACATCCAATCTACTGCTCAGTCCAATCAAATGTAAATGATGTTTACTCGCTTTCGTGGAGATAATTCCACCAGAGCGAGTCGTTTGTCAACGTAATCGTTGTATCTGTTATGACTATACGATATATGTTCTTATAGGTACTACACAAAAGTATCTATCCTAAAAATAAACCTGCGGCGGCCGAATTTGTACGTAAAACTTCTTTAATTTTAATTTTGGTATGGGCATAAATCAAATTTAAATTTTATCATATTAACATATTACATTCCTGCTATAAAATAATTTAATCTGCTGAATAATAAATAAAAAATTAGACATTCTGTTATAAGTGTAGTTAACAAAGTTATTAGATACTAATTCATAGAACTGACTACCAAGAAAAAAGAAAAAAAAATTCTGCTAACATGAAACTTATTAAATGCTGAATGATATTATAAAAGTAGATATTAATTTTGTAAACGTAAAAATAAGTTTAAATAAGACTTACAGTTTAAAAGTCGGTCGTTAATTACAATAAACAATACATACGTTGACAAAAGAAGTGTTAATATTAGCACAAACACGCTTTTATTTACCAGCGTTATCTTTTTGCCCGTTTTGTTGGTCGTAATTTGTACTTGAAATTATAGAAAATTAGCAGCTGCTGCTAGCTGCTAGCTAGTTTGTTACTTACTGCTGATTACTGTCTTTTAATTTAAAGGCATTATAGCAATGGCGGACTAACTCTGTCAGAGGCCCGGGGCGGCAAGTGGAGGCCCTTAGCATAAAAAGATTCTTTTTATTTCACATTTGATATATACCGCGGACAGACTGAAGTATTTTTAATAAAAAAAAGTTTAACTATCGGTACAGGCTATACTTATTTGTCTACGGGGGCCCCCAACCCGACTTCCTCTTAAGTGGATAATAAGTATGTTTTCAAAGGCTTATTTACTCTTTGATCAAGGGAATTTTCATCCATTTGGAGGCCCCTTAGGACTGGAAGCCCGGGGCGGACCGCCCCTTCCACCCCTCCTTAGTCCGCCACTGAATAAAAGTAAGATATCTTTAAAAAATCATCGATAAATTACATCTCCTAATTGCAGTAGTTCTAATAGCTGCCGTAGAATGTAATTGTATAAACATATCAATAACATTTACATTTCTAACGCCTATTGTTTACACCACCATAATAAACCTAAACAAAACGCTCTCAATGCGTTCAGCTGCCGGTAACGTAACTATTTTATGATTTAAGTTATTTTTGGCCACATTACGAATCGTTAAATACGGCTGTCGACAGTTTAAAATGCGATCTGCCTTCGATTATGCTTTCATGAGATCCATACGATTACGGCGAGTTACACCAAGTGATTAGTATATTGTGATGTTTTTAATAAGGAGATCCCCTTTAATTTCTAATTTTATGCTTATCTATATATGTATATATGTATAAATATTAAATTGGTTTGAGTGTGCTTTAAAGACTTGAAAAGTTCTGCAGCGATTGAGTTTAAATTTAGACGCAACATACATTGGACTTGAATGATTTTTTTTAACTATTTTTCGCTGTACTACTTACTATGTTATTAACATACTCAAGACAGAGAAAAAACTGATTTTTATACTTAGCTGTGTACCAGCAACCTCGTCATCTAACCACGCCAAGATATCAGTTTAGTTTTGGTAGTCAATTCTCACTCATAAAACCCAAACGGGCACAATAAAATGTAGCAGGGTACAATTAGTTTCTAGTAGTATTTCTACTACTATTGATTCTTTAGTCTAGTAGAATTCATTGTCATAGAAATCACATTACAGCTACAATTGATAGACAGCGGAATCTTACTACTAAGATACTAAGAACCTGTTGGAAATAATGAAACGGCTAACACTTAAAGATATTTATAGCTATTAAAAATAAAAACAGCATTCATGTTCAACATTCGCTCCAGCAATGCACTTAACAAGTTCGAGATATTCTGAAGTAATTCAAACACTTTGTGTCTGAAGCATTAAAAGGAATGCTGTTTCCACTTCGTAAAACAGTGTAATTACATTCACAAGGAACGCATAAAGATCTTGTACAGTGAACTCAAGTATTCTTTGTTCTTTGTTCTTTGTTGAAGCTAAATTTTCTAAAGAGCCAACAGATTGATGTAAAAATATTGGCCGTAATACCCCTGGTTGTAATACTCACAGGAAGTGAAAACTAAAAATTATGAAGTAACAGTTTAACTTCCTTTTAAAACTAGTTTTATCCCTAAACCGAAAATTCATAAACATTTTTTGGTATACCAAGTTTGACAGCCGAGTTACTACTGTTGAGAATTTTACGTGAAATCATTTCGGCTGAAGCATCAGAATGGAAATAATATTTAACTTCTAGTATGGAATGTGTAATTTGTGAAACAACTACAAAAAGCTTCAGCTTTTTCAAAGCGATGCGACTAGTTACTAATCTAACTGTACAACTAACCATACCTAACTGAGAATAAAATACAGAATTCGAATTTAGACTTTCCTCTACATCTGACCAATATTGAAATCATACTCTATGATGAATAGTATACTTATATAATATTATAATAATGTATAGTTGTAATAGTATATGATATATCAATATTATCTTGGCTATGATATTGCAAGTGACAATTGATACATCTAGCCAAGAAGTCTTGGTCTGTTGATTATTACATACGTGGCATTCAGCAATACAGCTGTGTAATATGAGTGGTAACACCACGTATTATAAACATGTTTATATGTATAATAATAACATCGCGATGTAGGTACACACGTCACCTGTTAACTAAACATGGAGGTATATCGCCATGAATAATATTTTTTTTCACTATATACTAGTAATCAGCTGTCGCTTCGCTTCAATAGAAATGGCTATTTACGAATCCAAAACTATTTCTAATCATATAGATAGTATTGTTTAATACAGTCTACGTTCTTTTCTAGGTTAGTTCTTTTTGTATAAAATTGTGTTAGAAAACTTCGCTTTACAACTTACAACTTTAGTCTTAAGTCATGAAATACGTACTGGCAATTGTTTCATGTATAAAAAAGTTTACGAGGTACAGAATGAAATGAACAAGTTTTTAGTTTTAGTTTCGTGTGGATGGGTAAATGTAACTAATAGGCTCACCGGCGGTTTTGGCTCACAGTAGCCAATGTTACTTTATACTTTTAGCAAAATGTTTTGAATGCAATGACGCATTTTGTTCAAGTCTAAACCCTATAGAAATGATTCTAAAGATATTTGTGGAATGTTCAATTGCGATGTTAACTGTTAAAAAAAACATACTTAAGTAAATATAGTTTCTTGCAAAGAACATAATTATTCAACATCTCAATGGGGTAAATGGCTTTCGAACTTTGTCACCAGTTGGCGCCAATAGAGTTTGTGACATATTGTGCGATAATATCTCTCTCATTTTCATTAACACCACTCCTTGATTAGTTTATTGCTATAAAATGTATTTACATATTTTACATGAAAATACAGGAAATGACTATTTCCAAAATAATATAAAACTGAAAAATATGTACGTTTAAAATAAAAAAAGTACTACGAAACATAAACAATATCCATATAGGTACACTCGTTTGTCTCAAATTCTCGTAGCGCCATCAGTTTAGAGCTACTCCCCGCCTGCTTCATTGTAAAGTTACGGAATCCTATTTCCGGCAATAACTGTACCCAACTTTCGTTTATTAAACTCTCTGTGAAAAATTTTATTTCAAAGGACGTCAAAAGAACGTCGACAATACACGAAACTTCTTTAAACTTCTTCTTCTTTAAAGAAGTTTATAAAGTGCAACGAGAACATAAAGTGCTGACAGCTGTTCCCTTTTCTGTATTAAACTAATACAGACATGTGATTTTAATCCAATTCCATAATTCCATTTTCATTTTCCACGTACACACCTACCAGAAAAGGTTTTCTATTCTTAAAATACAATTTTGTTCTACGAGCATAAACATATATTCACTAAATGCACATGTTTCTTTTGGATCCAATTCCATTATTTTATTTTCATTTCAAACATTCATATCTACCGGAAAATGCTTTCTATACTTAAAATACAATATTGTTCTATAAGAATAAACATAATTATGTCCAGTAATACACATTTATTTTTAATCTAATTCCGTAATTTAATTTTGATTTGATATATTCACACCTACCAGAAAAAGCTTTCTGTATTTAAAAAATTAAAATATATTTTTGTTCTACGAGTATAAACATGATTATGTTCACTAATACACATATTTGTTTTCAATCCAATTCCATAATTTTATTTTTATTTCACTTATACCTAAGACGCTTTCTACGCATAACAACAGTAAACAAAAAGATTTATCTTCAAATGAACCTTTTACGCCCTTTAATTCGATACTCATATGACGAGGATCACCATGGAAATTATAAATCGCCATTTTGCGGCGGCTGCCATATTGGATTTGCAATTACGTCACTTTTCTTAATACAGTGCGCTCATCAAGCTCTTTCATTTGAATACGATTACATCAGATTGTTAAAAGCATGTTATACATAATATACTATATCAGTACCAACCCTGTAATTTTTATTTATTTATTTTATTAGAGACTAGATGAGCCAGCAAACGTTGTTTTGCCATAAAAATGGTTATAGTGTGTGTTAACACACTGTTTTTGGGTTGTTTTAAGGTTACTTAAAAGCTAGGCATATGCTGTCGCGGACTTTTATTTAGATCTTTTAGAGGGGAACAATTTTGTAATACATGATTT
>DWJN01001981.1:0-16348 GCA_018248895.1 Carystus phorcus | reverse complement strand
CTTGCACACCTATATTTTCCACATTTAAAATATACAAAGTCAACTAAAATCATTGCGTTAATAAAAATCTTTATTAATATTTTTACCCATTTATAAATATCTTCTATGTGCAAACGTAAATTAATTACAGTTTTGTTACATACATATAATAAACTGGGGCTGTACAATATTTATTGTGTTTTAGTAAATACAATAAAGTCTATTTTTACTTGCCTATGCTATTATTGTATTTAGTAAAGTGGTTTACTGTTCGGGTTAAACGTGGAATGTTGAAGTTATTCGTAATTTTCGTTGTATCAACGTTTCTGCCGAGTTTAGAGGGCATCTAGTGTTGTTACGGTAGCTCGCAATTGTCATTGAGCATTGGCGTGGAGCCAAATAATGCGCTTCTCACACTGGCCATCGCGGTATTTTCCTAACTTAATGGAGTGTATCATCCACCCGTTGCTACTTTGTTTGTTGTTATGAATTCAAATTATCTAAAGACTTGTTTGATTTCAACGGATTATGCGAACAGTTATTTAAACTATGGGCTGTCTCGATTTGTTAACCTTAAAGTAATTGTGGTGGGATAATTACTTTCACAAAACTGGTTTGTGACAATCTACTTAAATAAAAGAAAATGTAATTTAATCGAAATCAGTGCAGAGGAATATGATATTAATAAAATAACAAGTTTCAAAGATTGCTTTTGGTTACCAAAACTGCTAGTAAACTCCCAAGCATAATTTAAACTGAACCTAAGCTTCTATTGAGTCCTACTAAGACTTAACTCAAGACCACACGTTTACCTAAGTTCCGTAACATACGATTCAAAAAATGTTACAAAGTGAAATAAATTATCTATTTCTTTACCTGTACACAAAAACATTTAAATATAGTAATACTGATAATTACTTGCCTAATACTATCATTCCAACAGTCAGATGTATAAGAACAAGTATTTCCTACGCTTATCATTAATAAAGGTGCGGGTAGCGGCGCCCTATTTCATTATGCTGTGTGCAGATTCCTTATTCATACCCAGCGCTATATTATTCAATAGATCTTTCCGAGAAGGTAAATTTCCCGATATTTGGAAACAAGCTTATATTGTTGCCTATGCACAAAAATGATTTAATATCCCACACAGATAATTAGAGACCCATTTCAACGTGAAACGTTTATGGGAAATATTTTGAAGAGGTTTTTGTGAGTTATAATGGGAGCAGTCGAAGCTTTTCATACATTGGATAAAGAACATTCAACGATCAACGATCTTTCGTAATAATGTACTCGATGTAATTTGAGTATATGTTTCAAAGGCTCGGAAATTACTAGTCCATCACGTGATTTTGTTTCTAAAATTGTAAAACTTGGGTATTCATGACATTCATGGATGCATGGAATTAATATAAATCCAATATTAAGTAGTAGTCATTCAGATATCATTTTTTTTCACTCATTCTTATACTGACTTCATCAAAATCTTCACAAGAATTACAAATATGGCATCAACATGTGCTTCCATCATACCATTAAGGACACTAAACAGTATCTTCACAGGACCTATATGTATATGTAGACATTAGAAATTTTGTTACAAACTGCAAAATGATCTTCATTAAATAAATACATATACAGTAACATACGAATGCATAATTGAAGCAATACAACATTATACTGGTATGATTAACTTTTCATGAAGCCTGTTTATTTTAGAGAGCCGCCAAAGGATCCGTTGTGTTTTAGCAGCAGATAAGAGCGTCTATACAATTTCTTTTCCGTTGCCTTTTTTTGACCAACAAATGCATCAATGATGCCTTTGGAATTGCTGATGTCTACGAATGATGGATACTTACCGTCAGGTGGCTAGTGTACAGTTATATTTAAACTACAGTCGTAAGTCTACATACGTTACACTTCGTGTCAAAAATATCCTATCATTTGGCCAATTTCACTAAACCCGACTTTAGTCAAGAAGAAGACATATACAACTGTTTTTTTTCTACACATTACTAACAGTACGCAGTACTTCATACTTCCTAGACGCCATAATACGCCGTCTAAAAATACAATGAAAATTATAAAGTAATTTCCTGGGAGAACGAAACCCAAGCTCAATTAAAGGCGTAGTTTTCCATATTTAAATATCATAAGTAGGTACAACCGCATACTTAACCTACATTTTTGTATTACCGCACTCCGACTTATGCATATGTGCATAGTACTCACACAAGCGAGCACACACACACACACACACACACACACACACACACACAGATATACGTTTCTTAATATTTACTGATCGTAATTCCTACGTTTACTTTCTAAGAGTACGAATAGGTACGCTAATAAAACATGTTTAAAAAATAAAATTAAAAAATAAAAATAAAACGTTTAAAAAATAAAAAATATAATTTATAATATGTAATTAAAAGTCTTAATTTTGTGTGGTCGTTGCCAGCAATAAAATAGTTCTTGCACTAAATAAACTAACTTTACTAAGATAATAAATTGAACGAATACGAGGATAATATTTGTAAAAATTTATGTGATTTTATTTTCTGATAAATTAAGTTTTTCTTTTATTATAATTGATGTAAAGTAAAAGATTGTCATACACATGTATATTTATTACAAAAAAGATTTTTTATTGCTTTAAAATGTGTAGTTTAAAATATGATAAGGAAGACTATTTAATTACTCTTCTCTATTACGTTAAGACAACGTGATACATACATTTAAAAAGATTCACTCACCCTCTATATTTTACTTGGTGATTTTCAGATTACAAGGATCTGAATGTCAGCTCAATAATGCATACGGTGAGTTAACGCTATACGGTTTTACTGATATTTAAATATGATAAATGAAACAATAAATATAAATGACACTATATGTTGCACGCGGCTTTGCTTACGGAAGAGTGGTTTTACAAAATGAATTTTCATTATTATAGTACGGTATTATTATTATAATATGGTATAATATAGTATTGGTTCGGCCAAGTATGCGACAACCACAAGTTCTTCGCCTCCCTCGCTCATCGTACATTTTTCCAAGATAAAAGTGGCCTAAGTGTTATTCTGGACTACAATTTGTCTTAGTACCAAATTTCATCCCGATCTGTACAGTTCTAGTGTGGATAAGCAACAAACATCCATCCTAACATTCGTATTTATAATATCAACAGCTTTTACCAGCGGCTTCGCTCGCGTTGAAGCCTTACATAAACATATATGTATAAGAAAATAAATATTAAAAAAAAAGTATCCTAAGTCCTTTTTAATACCTCTAAGAATATGCGTACAAATCATGGTACTGATTGAGTAGTTTTGGCGTGAAAGCGTAACAGACAAACTTACATTTCTAATGTTCGTAATATTAGTATAGATTTGGATTATGTAAAGACTAAAGATATGCAAGTTAATATAATTTACATCTCAGTGTTAATGTTTACTATAGACAGTTTTAAATTATGCTAACTGCACCCGATGCATAAGTGTCATAGCGCATGTGTTATATTAATGGATATTGAATATAATATATTGATTTATATAACTAGTTGACAAGTGAGCACTTGAATCACCTGATTGTAAGTGATCAACGATACGAAAAGCATTAGTGACAGGTTGCCGACTGAAAAAGAAGGTTGACCCATATTTATGTATGTATTGGCTCTCCGATATTGCGATCGAAGTTAATAAAACATTTCAAAGTCGAGTTTAAAAAACCCTGCTCTCTTAGTATCATAATTAAAACCGTCGGCATTAAACTGGTTGGTACAGATTACAACGTTCTATAACAAAAACCGAACCGTAAAATTATGCTATTTTTTATTGGACTGACGGTTTGTTATTTAACTACATTATTTTATTTAATAACTCAACACCTCTATGTATGTATGTAATTGTTTTGTTCCCATGTATGTCAGAGAATTAATATTTATTATTATTTTTTCTGTTTGAATACATAGATTCAAGAATAGTTCAGATTTACAAATCGATCCTATAAAAAATATTTTCTTCTAGGTATGTAGTAGGGTAACATCTTCTGAATCTGCTATAATTTATATAATAGGTTATCCATCCAGTAAAAATATTTGCGAAGTTTACGGATGAAACGAGAACAAGGTCTAGTTATTATTTTTGTATTAGACTTTTTCAAAGTCCTGCCTCTAGTGTTCATGTACATATATGTACATGAATTATATTAATAAAGGATGGCTTTCCGTTATCTACATAGTTAGCTACAAAGGATGGAAACAAATAAAGTTAGAAGGAACAGAAAGTATATTCGGCAATCCACCGAATATTCTACAAGCTTAGGTAGTAATCGAATTTTTGGTATTCTTCCGAATATTCGGTACAAGCCCAGTTGGAATGCATAAATGCTTCTCAAAGCTGATAAAGAATTAAGTAGGCGTTTCATTAACCTTAACTTTTCGTACCAACGCAATAATTGACATTAATCATATCTATTACATTATAATACTTTTATGTACAGAATTAATTTGGGACTGAAATTTTCTGCGGCAGCCTCGAACTGACGAGCGCAAAATCTAAAGGGTCGGAAAATTTATTACAGAAATTTGGAACGCCTCCAAAGAGCTATATCTGTCTTTTTATCTGCTAACTGTAAAACCTCTTGGTGATTTTACTAAGACGACCACGTTTTTATAATTATCGAAATTAAGCTAATTGATTTACCTAACTTGAGTTAGGTGTACCTACTAAAAATGAGTATTATTAGAGTTATTTTAATAATAAAATAGGCATTGCTTATTATAGTTATTAAGAAAGTTGTGATGGCTGTAACAAGACTTAATGGATCTTAAGGAGACTGCACGTATCAACTGAATTTTGATTATATTAGATTTAAAATTCATTTATTCCTCCCGTGCACGGTTATGAGCACGTGCACTTTGTTCCCTAGTTTTCAGGTGCTATTCTTGATTAACGCTTCATCCTTGCCTGTGTCTGTGGCCAAGAGCATGTCAAATTGTGTGAAAGAATTGCGAGTCCACGTGAGTGCACGTCGCCGCTGGCCAGTGTCCCACAGGAATTTAATTTTTTCCCGTACGCCGACAACACTCGGTCGCGCGGCTTTTAATTTATCGCCCAGTCACTGCTGAATACTGATTTCTTGACCAGAATTGGATGAAAATATTTGGTCGCAATACGTGTCTTTTATGTTTTGTTATGTAGATTACCAATGTCAAATATATGTCGTTTGCCTTAGGTTGGATGTAGTTAAGGATCTAATGGAGTAGGGATTTAATTATATGTGTTACTTATGACTGATAAATTAATCATTGATACTGGTTTTGACTCTTATAAGCAACGCAACACGTTAACTATAGGTATGGAAGCGCAACTGATGACCGAGTTTGAGAACTGGCAGTAGGTAGGAACAGTAGCTGCAGAACTGGCTACAAAATAATATAATACATAATATTATTAGAAGTGAAGAAGTGCACTTAAATCATAACCGATTGATTTAGATACAGAAGTAAATAATACCACAAAATGTTTTACTGTTCGGAATAAGTCAGTATAGTATTAATTAATAGTAAATACTGAGCTTAGCATGAAAATTATTAAAAAAAATATATTTCTGTATCTGGTGGGATGTTAGTCAAGTATTAACTTATAAATGAAAATATAAAATGGACTGAGTTCCCAACGTTAGGAACGTTTGTTTTTGTATTGTGCTTCGCGACTCGTGAATTATTATTGGTCGATGTCGAGCATGCTAGCAAAGTAAAGCGGACTACGACCGGCTGCTTTATCTACAGAATATTTAAAAATACCCAATAACTTTTGTTTCAACATTAAGTCGATTCCATTTTGATCGCGCGTCTAGTAGGGGGCGCCAGGGTATTGTTTGCACACGGGCGCCACATGGGCTAGAGCCGTCATTACCGCGGTTCATTGCAGAGCCCAAATCATTTTTTATAATTGAGGAAACTCGTGGAGGAGTAATGAACTACGATACTTCAGAGCTGTTATAAAGCACAATAACTTAAAATGTGGCTATATAAGTGTAAGCAGTTATTAGTAGTTCCACTATATACTTGGAACTAAAATCTGCCATAACCGTGGACCCCTTGGCTTTATATCACTTAATTTACAAGAATACTCCATAAATAATATAATATGTATAATAATAAATGTATTTAAAAATTATATATAATTTTTTGTATTTACACTGCCTTAACTTTTAAGCGAGTTAACGAAACATCAAAAGCACACAAACTAGTGAATTAAATACTTTACTTAACGTGAAGCGTATGTTTGGTTGCTTTTACAGCATTCAAACTTCATATACATACATTGGTGTATACATTGGTCTTCTCGTTTGACAGCCAGTTGCTTAAAAAAATCTTTCACAACTTTAGTCGAATTTGAATTTTCATAAGACTGATGCTTAGCATAAGCTATACGATTCATCATAGCCAACAAGGCTATTACCGTAGGAAACAAAAACTTCCAGCTATATTGTTATAGCTGGTATTTATATATCTCTGTAATAAGGATATCTGCCGGCAGTAATTTGTAATCATTTATTATATAAAAGAATAATGGTTTCTTTGTAATTAATGTCGTATGCACAGTTGGCGATGTTATTGCGTCTAGCGTAAACCATTATACATTATACATCATGTTACGTACAGAGCAAAATGTTTTTGGTTTCAGCGGAAATTAAGACAGATGTTTCAGGCGCTGCGTAGCGAAGATTTAATTAATGAAATATATACCTATAATCACTAAATTTTATCTTTCAAGACCATATATAACCCAAGGATATTATATATAGTTTACATATACATACTTTATCAGATTTAGTTCCATTATTGTGAAAATAAAAAAATACGTATACGCGTTACGAGCACTGTACGATTGTGATTGTGGTAAAAAGTACATGACGATGTGCATCAAGTAAAATGTATACTGATATAGGAGAACTAATAAATATAACAGAATTATCAAGTCTTAGCTTAAGAAAATTGCGAAATATGGTGCTGAAACGTTATCTTAACAACAACTAATATCTGGGGTAACATTGACGTTAATAACAGTTTTCAATAACTTTTATTGTCAACTTATCCAGAGCAATATATTTAGTATCTCAGAATATACCAGAGCGAGTCAGCTTGATAGACATAAGCACTTTGATGCCGGGTTGAATCAAGCCTACTCTTGACTGTGGAAAATAATTTATAATATATCCCGATTGACGTCAAACATACTTCACACTGAGTGATATATATTTTCGATCACTAACGGCCAACAAAATCGAAGTTTATGGAGACACGAGGGCATGAAACAGCTTTCAGAATACGAGAGGCGCAGTGTAATATGAAACTATACTCGTAGTTGAGCCGGAAAAATATACAGTTAATGTCTATTTATCTCATCTATTCTTTATAACTATCCACGTGCACTGAGCAAAATATCTAATATCAGCATAGTATCATCAAGAACGCATGTTGTAGGAATTTTTTGAAAAGTCCATTTATTAATTAAGTTATAAAATAATTATAAATAACATAAACTTTTAACAAAGTTTGAGTGGAAATGTTTCGAATAAACGATTTTTAAATTGTAACATGTCCACTTGATTTGTTTTTTTTTTAATTACGAATCAGTAGCTCAGATGGCAATAATAGTGCATACTGTATAAGGAGTTTGATTGTATAATGTCATTTGTATATTGTATTATTTATGTATGTATTTGCGTAAATGTGTATTGTTGAAAATGTTAAAGATTGTTTCGGCCCTTATGTAACTTTATAAGTACAATAATTAATATTATAATTGATATACGTTGTTCAATCACACAATAACGGTTGAAAAGATTTAGATATAATTAGGGACAGAAACAGATTATTATCCAGAACAGCACATGGACTACACTGGTTCCTTGCACGGGTATCAAACTCGATGGGCACATTTCCACCTCCATAAACTCTGTGTAGTTGAAAATATTGTTGAAATTTCGTTTTGTGAAACCACTCTTCCGTCGGAAAAGCCGCGATCAGGAACTAATACATATCCTAGTACAGTTTTTACTTTTGTCTACAACCTAAGCACATTACTCATTTCAATTGGAATATTATGTATAAACTTTCAGACTTAAATCGAAGTCTCAAAATATATCGTCGTAACGGTATATGATGACGTAACTGAATATTTTATAAACTTTGTGTTTATCGACTCAATACATACAGTTTATTATTTACATTTTATAATATAAAAACTATTTTATTATAAGTACATATATCGAAAACCATAACAAGTGACTATCACCTTTTCATATAAACATAGAAATCGTACCTTATTAAGAATAGAGTTTAATTAAATCTTTGATTAATGTTAACACATTTCTGCACACATTTTTACTTGTAAGACATATCTTATTGACATACAATCGAATTAATTTCCGTGTATCAATTTCCTCAGAATCTGTATCTCATCCATTATTGTCAGAGCTGAGCCACAAGATCTGTCAGCAATTTGACGCGGCCTTAGAATTACGTTATGCAAATTGGAGTTATAACGAACTTCGACACTTCACTTATTACTTTAACGCCGGAACTATCTTCCATACTAATAATAAAACGGTAATGGGGTCAAATCCATATACTAATTACTTTTTAAAATGATAATCTAGACAATTTTATTTATAGGAATTATAATTAGTATTTATCTGTTTAGGAATTACTAAAAACCACTGACACAATTCAATGAGACTGCAATGGATTCGTTTCTGTGAGATATTAGATATAAATTAATACGTAGATTTATTTAATAGGTCGATAATTAATATTTTAATTACTGTTACCTGTAGTAACTAAATTAATGTAATACTAATTTACAGAACAACAAATTTTGCATTAAACGATAAATTAAGAAAAACTTGTTAAGATAAAAATAAATCAACAGCGACTGTTTTTTTGGAGAGCCATAGTTTTATTGAAGCTAAAATACCAATGTCGGGATTACTAGTAATATATAAAATTACTTTCAGTTGTTTTCGCATATATTTAGTACTGAATTTGATGAAGTATAGGACGATAAAACTATAAGAATATAAAATAGTAAAACTCTTGATATAATAAATAGGTATATGATGACATCTGAGTGACCTTTATGAGATTTCCTTATGTTGTTGGGAAGCTTGTACTTCTCTTTGTGCACCTGAAAAATATTACCATGCAAAATTAAACGTCAGATTCTATAAACACGTTACGAGTTATCTGAATAGTGAGGTTGTATTTTTTAAAACAGCTTTCACGGATATTTCATTTCGGATATGGAGTTTTTCGTAGAAACGTGTGTAAACTCTCTAATTAATATTTGAGCCCCAATTCTTTTAAAGAACATTGATATAGTTTCTTTTAATTATTTCAAATTTGAAAGTTATTTTAGTCCAGGTCAACATGAAATTAAGAATATTAAAAATGCTAGAGTAATTTCTATCTCATATAGAGCATTCGAGCAATTAAGATAGTTATGTGAACAAACGATTTAGACTTATATTAATAGCTAACGTTATCTTTGTATGATGAGGTTGGATAAAAGTGGAATCTGTTATGCAAGCAATTTAGTATTCAACTACGCAACCAGAACAGTGTTTAGGCGACAAACTTCGACTCTAGCATTTACACGGCGCTGCGAATCTGAAGCTTAGTTTACTAAGATTGAACACATTATTTCTAAGTGTCTATAGTTCTGACATCTTTGGTTCGGACACATGAAGTTGATTAGGGTCTTTTACACCACAGCAAAATAAATTTGTGCTGGGTCTTTATAACGTCTTGGCCTAATATAGAACTTGGATACCATAGTTATCTAAAGTATTTGTAGGGTTCTGGTTACTACAGTTAATTCTTGATATCCGTAACCGCAATTGAATTGAGGAGCTGTCAGTATGTTGTGTGTACGTTAATAAAATAACTAAGTAGATATAACACAGACACTATTTGGCTATACTGAGTCGTAATACAATGAAAAAAATGTAAAAATACCTGCTTTGAAAATATAATTTGTCATATTACATTTATGTTTGAGTGACTGATTTATAATAAAACTAGATGAACCAGCAAATATTATTTTGCCATATAAATTATTATTTAAGAACTATTTTTATAACCATAAAAATAGTTTTAGTGTGTTAACCTTAAAAGCTAGACATATGCTATCGCGGACTTTTATTTAAATCTTTTAGAGGGGAACAATTTTGTAATACTTGATTTTTGAGTAACTTTCACCGTTTACTCAGCGCAGGCATGGAAAGCTTAAAATTTTGCCGTTTTCGCAATATTTTTTATTGCTGCTCCTCTCCAATTCATCTTAGCGTGATGTTTGACTTTTCAGCTTTATATTCTAGTATAGGTTCAAGGGTTTGGTTTCATTAATTGCATATTATTGTAAATCTAATAATATTATTTTAATTATGCCAGAACTGAGGGCTAGGACGATCTGTTAAGTCAGAGGTTTATGTTCTGAAATCCATCCTAATGGAATGTGTACCATGCCTGTGGTCTAAACGAACTACTATTTTAATAATCACATTATTTTATCGATCATCGAATTGTCACTGGGACAATTGTAGATACCCAAGTTTTTGGCTAGTGACTAGTTCATCTAAACTGAATAAAAACCAATATACCAATAGAATAAAACGGCGAGAAACCGCAATTTGTAGTTCATAATACCATGATTTAGTTATTGACTATTCTATGCCATTGAGTCTGCCTGCTGATATGACTTAAGGGGTTGGTTCGAGGCACTTCGAGGCAAAACATAAGTGTTGGGAAGTATTGTTGATACCTTGTGTCTATTATAACTACATTGAAGGGAATTCTCGCTAATCAGGGGATGGAATCCGGA
Organism: Carystus phorcus; assembly: GCA_018248895.1. Lineage (NCBI taxonomy): Eukaryota > Metazoa > Arthropoda > Insecta > Lepidoptera > Hesperiidae > Carystus > Carystus phorcus. The sequence goes on along the minus strand of DWJN01001981.1, from coordinate 5,468 downwards.
GCATTTATTCTGATTTTATATGCTTTACTTCTACTAACTTAGTTAATGACAAAACGAAAAAAACTCGCATGCAATTTCAGTGACATAAAAAGAATTCTTTAAATCCTGTAATTGCATTAATGGTGTAAAATGCAAAGCGAGTTGCAGTTGTGTATACAGCGGGTAGTTTACCTCAGATTGTTTGCGACCGGGGGGCGACTTTGCTAACAACACTAATTAAATGAACTTTCATTGGTGAGAGCTCCGCAGCAACTTTGAATGCTACCCGCTACTTAAGTTATATTTGTGTTTTACCTCACAGTACGGTTTTAAAGAAATTTCCATTTTCGTTCACGGGTTAGTAGGAATTAAACAATGTTTATGTATAATACTATTATTGTATTATTATTGGTTTGTAAAGGGTTGTATCCATTATTGCGACCTAGTCAATCGCCTATGCGTGGTGTATTAAGCTTTAGTGTGTTGTCCTCATCGAATGACGCTATTGAAGATCGCAGTGCTTTGGATCACTAAGTTTCGATGTATCATATATTTCTGTAAAAATACAACATGTCTTTTATATATGAGACATTAATTTACGCTTTTCGCTTGGACAACATACTGAAAGCTACTTTGTGGTAACTACACTATTTTTTCTTAGCTGAAGGCCTTCACATTCGCATGTAGCAGACATAAGCCTCATCTACCATTAGGTAACAAGTATAGAAATATTGTCACGATATGGATTACAAATAACACATTCTATAGTTCAATAATTGGTTTAGATTAACCTCTCATTTATAAGTGTAGAATTCGACGTAAGAGTTTCTCTAAAAACCGTGAATACTCTCCAAAGTTAAAATATAAATATACCGAACATCCCGATGCACGACGAGTGTCCATCCTTAGATACGTCCTGAATATCCCGCGGATACGAACGACACGGTTTGCCTTAGATGTTGGATTGCAATAACTTTTCGACTAACACTCGTAGAGTCAACTTACCCTGATGATGTTCCGTTTCGGGGCGCAACACGTGTTAGTGATGGTATACATGTTGGTATATACTTTTATTTATTGTAACTGCATGTGGGATGTTGTGGGAGGGAGGGAGTTACTACGCATGTCTAAGAGTATAAACCGTCATATATTTTTCTCGCGGATTGATGCAAAGTAGATTAATACTAAATTCACTGCAATAACTTGCCTGCTTCAGTATTACCGGTTACTTACGACATTGTCTTCAAGAGGAGAGTAAATAGGCTTTTACTGAGTGCGTCCTCCATCTTGGGACTTCTTTACCATTTACCATCACTTGAGGTTAAGCATTAATTTATATTAAATAAAAAAAAGTATAGTACCTGCAATCATATAAGTATGTTTTAATGAACCATTAAAATGAATGACAAACACTGTATCATTTAAAAAGGGGTTATGAAGGGTTTTGACCTGAATATTGATGATATTTACACTACGAGTACGCGTCAGGCCTGTAGCATTGAAGGGAGTAATGAAAAGTTTTGTTTTAAGCGCTCGTACACATGGTGCCTACACTTTAAGAGTTTCAAGCTCTTACTCAATACCATGTAAGTTGGAACCGCACAGCGCGTTTGTAAAGCGCGTGCGCTTGAAAGCGCTTAAACTGTAAGCTGAAGTTTAATACAACAAAAAACAGGCTTGAACCTGATATTTAATGGCTTCACATTTTTGTTTAATCATGTTATATTAAACATATATTATGATATACATACATCTAAATATCTTATTGAAATATTATTATTGATAGTTTGCCCTATACTATTAATATTTAAATACTCGCGTTAATAAAGTTACCAGACATAATGCATGGAGTATATATGACCCCAGCATCGAAGGTCAAAAAATAAAAACCCCTTAATTTTTATCATACACATACACAGCATTAAGTTTTGTCTTAAAGGTTAATGTTGTTTCAAATCACAATCTTTACCTAGATCGATCGATATATTAAAAAACTATTTAATAACTAAATTTAATGTTTTTTACACAGACAACAGACATTTAGCAAAGACAAATCTTATTGTGCCATCTTTCTACCTTGGAAATTATATGGTTACGTATGTATTGTACTCGTAGTTTGTAGATGATAGATCGCCTATGAATGTGTAGGCAGTATCCCGAAGTTCAACACTTGGACAAGTTTTAGTACGGTCCAAGGCAGATACAAAATTTCAGTATCAATATTAAGAAAGCCATTAAGAAGCTATTTCATTAACACTTTTTTGAAATGTGTATTCACTTCATCTACAACTTCTTTTCCTTCGGAACTGTCTATGATCGTTTTGATCGGCTTCAACACTGAAAAAATAACAAATTTATAATTAAAATTAAGTTAAAACCAGGTTGTGTTGAACCGCGTGGGGCAATATATCCCAGACGTAATCTCATGGCAAAATTTTACGATGCGGAGCGAGGTTTGCGATTTAACCAGGACGAGAGGAGTTATTTAGGCAGCTACTGTAAATGCCGTTATGTTGAATTTAAACACAACATTTCCAAAACTCAGTGAGGTAAAAATAAAGCTTGTAATTAAGTGTTTAGGATAGGGTACATCCCGTTTTGACAATTATAATCCTGGCGCTATAAACTAATTTATACAATGTGAATATATTATCAAACTGACAATTGTTTATTGGACCCTGATAAAAATGTTGTTTCTTAGTCCTGATGCTATTCGGTTTTGTTGTAAGCGTTTGAATCATCATAATTCATGTTTTAATAATTATAATTAAGCTTACTTACTGTTCAAGCACAGGGTAATAATATAACAATTTTAAAAGCTTTCAGAGAACGAACATACAGCTTATAGATTCTTTAAGTGAATTCCAATCTTTGTCGATGTTAATTGTTAATTTGAATGTCCAAGAATTAATAATTTGAAAATTTGAACAATAACACAATTTTACGCAGTCAAGTGATTGGAGTCAAGTCCTCTAAAGCTGAATTGCCGAATGATGCAGTGTGAATTGTGTGCCGAGTGCTCTCTGGCACCGGCTGCGAACATCACTTACTGTGAATAGCCTCCAAAGTCGCTCATAAACATGCTACGTAATTATCATTGTTAGGTGAACATAACTACACAATGACAACTAAGTAGCATAATAGTTTTGATACTAACTATTCATATTAACATTGAACTCATATTGTCAAGACGACAAACCATCAAAGTCAAAAATGCATACATTCAGATTTAGAACAGATGTTTTAACATTATTCAAATTATTACACTGCTGGAAATTGAACTTAGGACCCTTTAAGCGACGGTTCGGTATAGTTACCATTGCGGCACGCGAGTCGTAAAAAGAAGAAAACGATTAACTTAATCTTACTATAAACCATCGATGAAAACCATATTAAAATGGGTTAAGGTATTTTTAAGATTATCGGCAGCAAACACATTATATAAAAACCTTCTTAAAACATAAAGACATATCCGCCATAAATAGGTACATGGTATCTATTACAGAATATATAATTCTTCTGGACCTTTAGGATAATTTTGTCTGCCTTTGGCCGACATCGGTTATTTCTTTAGAATCAAATTTGGATTGACTTTATAATAATTTTGTTCTTGTATAATCTAGCTTTCAAACTTTGTTACGTTTAGGTTTTGTCTGATCGTACCGCCGTGAAAAGTAAAAATATCAAATATATAAGAAATAATTAAAGTCTGATCTAATTTAAATTTGATCTAATTTGCATACTAATATTGCCAGAGATAAAGTAGCTGATAACGTATTAAGTTTTTTGGCATTAATAAAGATTATTATCATTTAAAATATATAAGATCACTAGTAGACCCGGCCACGCTTTGCTAAGGTTTACATACTCAATTTAGCCTATTAATTTTACCGCCATCTGTTAGAAAATTATGGAACTAATCCATTGTAAGATATACAAATAATTTGCAATAAAATAATATTGCGATTTCAAATTAAGATATAAGCTATCCTATCTTTTAAATTGGATCAAACAGCACACGGTGTGCAAAATTTGATTAAAATGGGTCTTAACCCACATCCTAAACCTCTTACGGTTCAGGAGTCCATGGCGGACAAACACTGTGACACGTACTTTATATATGATAAGATATATAAGAATACTAGGGGACCCACTTGATATTATCCAGCAGCATAAAACAAAACATCTGATCGAATTTCAATAAAAACCAATCTCTTATCTATTCGATAGAAATTCATAAAACTCCGCCCAAAAGTTAAGAAGGTGTTCAGTTACATACACACGAACAAAACAATTATATATACATAAGGATTAATATAAGTACTTAAAACGAAATTTAAGTACTAAAATTGGTCTTGTATACGTAATTTCAGCTCAGCGCCGATTTTCTGAAATTTAGTATGACTTACATTTAAAAATTTAAAAATCTTTTATATATGTATATAAGGCGTGAGAGCACAATCAATCCTAATGTTCAAATCGTTGTGTCTGCTCATTCTGCATCCTGCTAACTGTAGTACCAGAACTGCTCTTTGACCTGGTTAGGCTTTACCAATTTAATCTAGAGTCTAGATAAAATTCGTGAATAACGTTTACTTGGTAGTCAAAGTATCGATATATTTATTTTCTTCGCTCTTTTAAAAAGGTTTAAAAGGAACCGTAATTTTTTTGACAAAATCGACCTGAAAGATGGGATAGACAGGCATATGAATGAAGAATAAAACTGTAAAGATCAGTTTTATAATCACTACAGTGATACTTAAAACTTGCACAAACGAAAACCCTTTCTGAGTAAAAAAACTCAACATTTCGATAATTAAAAATAATATTTCAACGAGAAAGTTTGTGATGTTTACGTACTTTAAGGTAATATAAGATTCTACTAGGAACTTATGAACTACGTGACTTCTTCACTTCGTGAACTTTGGTAACCCAAGATCAGCTATCGTATGTTGTTTGTCGGAAATACGAGCATAGTCTCGGTCCATAGACATTATCTTTAGTGGAGTGGTTATCTTACGAGCAACTTGAACGAGAACACTTACAAAAGTATAATAAAAGTTAAACATTTAGCGTAACATTCAGTCATATTCTAAAGAATAATACATAAATAAGTGATTTGAATGAAGAAGTTACACGAATACCAATAGATTTAATTTGGCTGTATTAGATTGGCCTGAGTACAGGTTCCAACCCAATTATAGCTGACTAAGTGCAGTCCAGAAGCTGACTCTCTGCTTGGTGGTAGGACTTTGCGCAATGATTATATTAACAACATTACTATTGTTAATTCATTAACAATAAATTATAATTAAGTAATGTTAATTGTTAATTTGAAGCGCTAATAGCCCGGTGGCTTGCGTCGATCCTTTTTTTTTTTTTTTTTTTTATTGTTAACTAGTCAATGCTTGAGACTACAATCCCGCCTGATGGTAAGTGGTAAAGTAGTCTTGGATGGTAAAGCGCATTAACTTAGTAGAAGCCTATTC